>JAJMYO010000372.1:0-19092 GCA_023087385.1 Diplodia sapinea | reverse complement strand
ACTAGCAACCCGGGTCTTTAACCTGGGGGAGCAAGTAAATCTATATCTCTGCATTAATAGAAAGATTCTGCATTAATACAAAGGAAGGAAGAAGAGAAATATTTTCACATTATAGAATTTTTTCATGTTATATAATGTTAATCGACTGGAGATTTGCACTCCTTTTGGTTGGTTTTTGACTAATCGATTTGTTCGATTAGATTATTTTTTTAAGCACCAGAACAAGAAAGAGAAGTAGAAAAAGATCTCTTCTTCATAATAAGATGATTAATAAATCAAGCCTCTTTGTAAGATAACCCTAAACTCAATAGATATTGTAATCTAAGAGTAGAAGGAGCAGGGATACCCTTATATGATTTTATGGCATGTATAGAATTAGTCGGGGGGGGATGTTATTCTTATTCCTACTCTACTAGAAGATAATATCAGAGGATTATTAGTAGAATTTAGTAAAACACTTCTATATCCTGAATAAATACTATTACCACTATATGTTGAATAAAACCTTTTACCTAAATTATAATTAGAAAGATTATCACCCTTCACTTTAATAGAACTAATACTATTATCTTTAATAGTAGGTATAATAATATTTAAGAATAAATTATCTAAAATTAAACCCTCTTTAACAATAACCCCTCCGAAGGAATAAATTTGTTATTATTTCGTGACTAAGTTTAGATATTGAATTATCTAAATCTCAATAATCATCATAATTATTGTTTTTATTAGCATTTATGATTTTAGCTCTTAAACCCTAAACATCTTCTACAGTAAGAGTTTCATAATATAAAATATTATCCTTATTACGAAACAATTCTGTTTAAACTAATAAACAGTTTTTACAAGGATCTGATTTATAAAAAACAAGATATACTTTATAAAAATCAACTGAAGGTTGTAAATCTCCAACATCTTCTTCATACTTTTTGACGAACCGAGAATAATCTCTAAAAAAATTAGCGAGCGAAGCTCGCCCCTAATTTTTTGACAACAACTAATTTTTTATTTATTAGATATAAAATAATACATATAATCAAAAAGTTAGTTGTTGTCAACAAAAAAATAAGGGGGGGGGGGGCCCGCATTATATTTTTTTTTCTAGAATTTATCATTGATAAATTCGTAACGAAAAAAAATATTAGCGGGCCCCCCTCTTATTTTTTTTTACTGGTGCTGGCCTTCTTTTTATTCTTTTACCTTATTTTTAACTATAATAAAATGAAATACCGGTAAAATTAGCCACTAAAAATAATAAAAAAAATAAGTAGGGAGACTAGTATAAAAATAATTTTCAAGATCCTCTGAGTGTCATCTTACTTTAGGTTCATCTAAGAAAACCTCCTTATAGAAATCAGGAAAGGCTGTTCTCCCAATATCTCTAAAACCATTCAGATAATATTAAGATTCATAATTATATGTAGTAGAGTGAGTACTAGAATAGTAAAATTTATTCAGGGATTGATTATGTTTTAATCATGCCATCTTTCTCATCTCTCTGAAAGAAAGAAGAGAAAGATCAGTGTTAATATTGTTAAGCATTTTTTGTCTAGCTTCATTATAAGTAGTTGCTAACTTACTTAGATGTAAATATCTAAGAGTTGAAGGAGCTGGCTTAGCTCTTATTTTTGGAGATAATTCCAAATGTAAAATTCTATTAATTTTTATCATATATATAATATTAAAAAGCTAAAAAGAGGCAAACACCATCTAAATTAAAATGATCAAAAGTATCAAAAACAAACGTGAGGCATACCAAATAAGACAGATTAACCCCTTAATGGAGTCGTTATTAATCATACATAATTATCTATATAAAGAATCACCCTAATATAATGATTTAAATAAATAATTCTGGTCTTAAAAAAGAACCCTACAATCAACTATGATTTATTATATAGTATTTTTATCCTCAAATGTGTTATAATTAGAATATAACACAAGGCCAAATAAATAATAATAAACATAATAAACAAACTATAAACAAATATATATAATATCTCACTTAAAACCTGTGGAAAATTATTTTATGGTTGATCCCCATATTATGGACCAGCTACAGTGTTCATAGCAGAAGAAGAGCTAGTGTTCATACCAGAAGAAGAGCCAGTGTTCACACCGATAGGAGAAGAAGAGCTTGTAGGATTAAGTGGAACTAATATAACCAAACGCAGACCCGTACCAGTAGCAGGGTTAGCACTAGAAGAGCTTCCAGAGCTATTAGTAGGATTAATATCATCTGGTCCCGCAGCATACACTACAGAAGGTCAACCTAGAAAACCAAAAAGAGGTGAATAAATGTAAGGAATTAAAATATAGAAACTAAAAATAGTGAGAACAACCAAGCATAATAAAGATAATGGTGATGAACGTGATAAAATATAATCAGTATGAAAACCTCAATCTAATTTAGATACTTTAGATTTTCACTGATATATTTTGTCCCCCAAGTATAGTGAAGGAGAATACATGATTACAACTAACATAAAATAATTGGAGAAACTCTCAGATACATCAAAATTTAAAAGACCCACTGCTATAAATTTAAGCCAACATAAAAAGCACACAATATACAAAATAACTGAAAAATTATTATAAACATGAGAAATAAAAGATTTAAATAATTCTATTAAAGAATTATATTTCATATTTTTTTTCTTCTTTTCACCTAAGTATATATATGCATTACTTACTAGAAACATTAGAGAAGAAAGAAATAAAGTATAACATATATCAAACAAAAAGCAAAATAATATAAAATATAAGAAAATAATAATATTTAACAGAATGGCAAACCTTTTATCTATTTGGTTAATTACAAAGCCTTTTTTATATGTGATTCTTTATTAAATGATAACTCAATTAAACTATTTTCCAATAGACTAACTAATGGAACTATGATTAAGAAATGGGCAAAATAGTATGCAGTACAGATTTGTCCTAATTCAATGAAAGGATATTCAACGTGTTTTGCACCTATTACCATTAACATTAAGAAATCAGCTACAAATATGAAGAAAGCTATTTTACTTAGAGGTCTAAATTGTATACCACGTGAACGACCTAGGTCTGTAAATGGCATAACTAATAATATTAAGATAGCACTGAACATAGCTATAACTCCAAGAAGTTTATTTGGGATAGATCTTAAAATAGCATAGAAGGGAAGAAGGTACCATTCAGGTACAATAGCAGGAGGAGTTTGCATTGGATTTGCCCAGTTATGCCCAAGGAAAATATGTTATTATTGTAACCTCTCTAAAAATAATCCATAAAAGACGGAAGGAAATAATTGCAAAGGTAATAGTTTAAAAAGTATTAATTCAATCTGAGAGAATTTTATCCCTATATTCTACAGCTAATAGAAGAGCTTTATCTGGTTGTCCACCACAAGTTGAACACATCAGTGCCTTATTGGACTTAGGAAGTTTTAATGTAGAAGGGAAACGCACCTGTCAACCCCTAATAACTTTATTTGGTGTATATAAGGGGTAGATATAATACTCTCCTCAATCTCTACGGTCGGAAACTGCCTTTAGTCAAATATTTAAACGACTTATTCAAACTTCCTTATCTGTAAACCGCTCATTAACACTACTATATATTTTATCAATAAGAGCGTTAAGTCCAAAATAAGTATGGTGGCCTCCTGACTTAACCAACTGTTTTACTCAGACTAATAAGTTAAAACTATCGCTTTTTCAATATAAAAAGTGCGAGTATTTTTCCAATAACGGGAATAAAGATTTAAAAACATTATCTATACCTTTAACAGTTAAAGTTAAAGTTTTAGTACTTTTAACTAAAGAAGTCTTTATACCCATACTATTTAAAGTGTTAGTCATTATTTCCATTATTTGCTTATTAGATTCAACATTAGATTGTATAATATTAAATAAAGGAACAATAACTACAGTACTATTTTTCTGTTTTAACTCCATTTTTAAATGTAAAGTACCGTCACCTAAAAAGAATCCAAAAATAAAGAGAAAAGAAGGAGAAATTTTATTTTCAGAAATATTAAGGCTAGGTACTTTTTTCAATAAAACTGGATCTAAGTTAAGGGAAACTACTTTATCTTGAATACTTAATTTATAACGAGAAGAATGAGCAGTCAAGGAATAAGCATTGCTTATCAACAAGACTTTATACATATCATCTTAATTTTTTTTAATTAAATTCTTTAATTCATAAATTTTTTTTAACTTATGTATGGCTTGATACTTTGCTCCATAAAGCATATAAAAGTATGGAACAAATATAGAAAAAAATGTATCTCAACCTGATAATCTATATATTATAACAAATTTACCCATACTATTCAAAGATATATTAAAAGTACCTTTATTAGATAAAGACTTATCTAATCTGAGAAGAAAAAGTACACTTTGTTCCGATAACAACTGAGTAGCTGTACAAATAGTCCCGGGCGGCGTCGTCTAAGACGACGCCTGGGACCTATAAATTTTTATAAAAAAAAATTTATTGGGATAAAATTTAACCCTGATCTAACAGGGGAGGGTTCCCTGTTTAATTTCCCCCCCTCTTACCCCACACACATGTGTGGGGTTAGGGGGGGAAATCTAAAAATACCACCTATGTAACCTTCCGCTTGTCAAAATCCGTTAGCAAGTATACAGAATTCTTTATCTGTACCTTTACCTGTACAATAAAAATTATTTTTTTTGGTTAAGAATCAACCCTTTACTTCCGAAAGGGTCATTTCTTTATTACCTAACTTACCTTTAGTAGTAGGTTTAACCATATCAGGTTCAATCAGTGTTGATTCCTTCTGAGATATAGAAAGGTCATTACTTTCAGTCTTTAAACAAGTATAGAAAGTAAATAAATAACAGATACGCCTAAGGCCTTATCCCTGAATAGATTTAAACTATCCATTTAACGGAAATAATAAAGATTTCCTGCACTCTTTCGAGTGGGGCTTGACTATATCTTAAGCTAATAAAAAAAAAGCCAACCAACATCTAGTCGATGAACTGCATACCTAAGATGATAGGTACTTGGTTGCGGATTACCCATTTATCATATATTATGATAATCTGTATCGATTTTACCGTACCACGAGTCATTACCTGTGCCATAAGATATGTTACCATTCTTATTTGGTTGAAACAGCTTTAGGGACTTCCCGACAATTTGATGGTTTGTAGCAGAAGGTTCACTTCCACAGTAACTAGCTTTAGTTACACTAGTTTCAATTATATATAAATTGTTGCTATCTATCCTGATAACATTAGCCCGAGGGGGGCTAAAATTCAGTTCTACTTCGATTCATACCTGCCCCCTTAATCTCTTGAATACGAGATAAACCTTGGGGTGTTAGATGAGCTTTAGTCTTAATAATATTCGCAATTTCCGTTCAGTTTTTTAAATCCAAATCTTTTACACCTCTTACTTTAAATTCTTTAAAGAAAGGAATTATTTTTTCATCTAGATCTGTAATATTTCCACATCTAAATCACCCTTAGTTTGAATTACTATGTTTATAATAACTACCGCAACCAAAATAGGCAACGAAACTTTTCAATAACTGCTCATCTCTAATATGTTGAGTTAATGTAAAAGTTAATTCGACATTAAATCCGGTCTTAGTAGGGCTTTTCCTCATTGTTGCCGAGAAACAACCCTCTGCGGAGGTGAAACCTGTAATTCACTCGGGATGGGGAATTTCTTGAGTTATAGTTATGGGTTTAACCGCAGGTATTGTTTGAGGGAAAGCTTATTTTAATTGCTGAGATAATCCTAGATTTAAAGATGCTTTAAGGTTTACAATATCTTGAATTCCATCAAGAGTTTTATTATAATCCTTATTTTGAATTATTTCAACTGCACGTTTAAATAATTAAAAATCCCTCTTCTTTTGTGTAATTAAAGGATAGTTACTAAAATGGGTCAAGATTACAGATAAATCATTTATAGAGGAAACAGTTAAATGGACCATATCACCCCTTTTAAAAGTGATTAGACCAATATCCCCTAAAGAAGCTTTAATTTCTTCCAATAGGGGTAAATCTTTTTGGTGAATACCAATAATAAAGATAGCTTCAACTCTTCAACCTGTCCGATATCTAGGGGCTTTACTCACCTTAAGGATGAAAGAACCTTCCCCATCCACGAACCCTGTTATGAATCACGGATTAAGAGGACTCGACTCCTTGGTAGCTGCCGATGAAAGCACCGGTTCTTCACAATGTGCGTGAGAAGAACTCTCCTCACTAAGGTTTATAGAAGTAGTATAATATCTAATATTTTTGGGTGCTTTCATGGTTTTAAAGTTATTTAATTTAGATAGAGGTGCACGAAGTGGTATTATTTTTGAAGACACTGTAAAAATATTACCAGATAAGATAAGAATACACAAGAAAAACCAATATAGGACAGATATACAAAAAATATTTAAGGAAACAGTGTAACTTAATCCAACGCCAATTACATAATTTTCTGAATCCCCTAGCACATTAGGCATAAAGAAAACAAATACAGATAATACTATAATAAATAGGAATATTGTAATTAAATCTTTAAAGATAAAGTAAGGAGCAAAAGGTAATCTATCATAGTTACCTGAAACACCTAAAGGGTTACCTGACCCCGCAGAATCATGTAGTGCAATTAGGTGCATTAATGCTAATGCCGCTAAGACAACAAAAAATTTGTCGATCTATGTGTACATAGTCATATTAGAATTTAAAAGTTTTATTAATTTAATCTGGGAATTTTAGATCTTTATATCTAACAGATTCTCTTAGATTTTTTAAAAAAGATAGATAACTATCTTTTTTATAACCTATTAAAGGATAATGATCATCAAAAGAGAAGAAATTTATAACCTTCTGTATATCTTTTTTAGAAGACATACGCACAAGGGATACTTGAGTCTTATCGGAAAAATAAATACTATTACCTGGTTCAAACAATAAATGAATAGCTTGCATTAAAGATCTATTTCCTTTTTGACCTATACTGAAATAGATTTCTTTATTTAATTGAATGAAAAAAGAACCCTCTGCTATTACAAAACCCACAAATCAATCTTTAAAATACCAGATATTATGTAAAATACTACTAGGATTATTAAGATCAAAAGGATTATAGTTAGGTATAATATTTGGCAATAATTCCCATTTCTTAATATTATTTTCTAAAGTATATAACAATAAATTATACTGATTTATTCTGTTTTCTGTTAAGAAATATAAACCATTCTCTAGGAATAAAGGTACCAATATATATTTTAACTCAAAATTGTATATAACAAGTTTACTTAAGTCTTTACTTATTTTTGATATAACCCCAAAGTTTAATTTATTTCTTATAAACTTGAATGTTTCAATATCCCTATTATGGAATGTTATAACCAAATTAAATTCAATGTAACCATTTAATCTTTTTCTGGCGGGAATATAACCATCGCCATCTATAATTCCCATTAAAAAACTTAAAAATCTAATATCAACTTTTGGATATATAATTTCTTTTTTTCTAGTAACAGGAGTTTTAGTTAAATCTATTTTATTTAATCAATACTCCAAAGATTTACTTTTATTATTTAACGTATTAAAAGTTACTAGCCCAAAAATAAAAAAAATGGATACATATGTACAAATATACGATCACTCGTATACCATTATCTCACGATAATGTTCAGACTATATCATATAAAATATAATAATTATATTTTATTTTACCGTTTAGTCGTTGAACACCTATATTGTAAATTTACTATAACCTAGCCCCCTTCTCTTTTCTAATTTTTTTGTGCTTTTTATTTATATGTATTATTTTATTATTAACATATAAAAAGCACAAAAAAATAAGAGATAAAGTATAAAGTTGGGGGCTAGGTTCATCCCCACCTTTCATTCAAAGCTCCAATTAATTGGAGCTTTGAATGAAAGGCAACGAAGTAAGGCCCGTAGGGCTAATTTTGTCTAGCGAAGCAAACGATTTTTATTGCGGAGCAGGAGAGATCCCTGCAATTTTTATTATTTAGGACTATTAAGCCGGGCAATATGTATTATTTTATTCTTAACATGCCATAAAAAGTACAAAGTTACAACAAAAATAAGAATAACCTCCCAGATAAAACTTGCAGGGATAAAAATTTAAATATATAATGCTGCTTATTAACAAATAATAATTTGTCTTCCAAGCAATTTGGCAAATTTAAGAACCTCTATCTTAGCGTTAAAGGTAATACAAAATGTAATGAGAAGAATCTATTTAAAGTGGCATTGTTCACAGAGAAACCTCCTCAAATAACAAATAAATTATCTATAAACTATTTAAAATTTATATTCAAAACCTTTCGGCTTTGTTTAGACTAAGTCTTCAACCTTTAATACATTCTATGTTTCAAATTATTTATTCTTAAATAATTTGATTAACTTAAAGGTTGCGAGGGAATTGTATCAAGCTTATTGCGGTATCACTCACTTGTTAGTCGTTGAACGTTTTTGACATATAAATATACCGTGTCAAACTTCGCTGCAAGTAATTTAATTAAACGGAGGGGTATTAATTAAATGTCCTTGCATTTATCCTCATTTGCCTCTAAAACATTACTGTTTTAAGGAGCCTATCTTTAACAGAAATTATCCTGTAAGTACTTCAAAAAAATATATTTTTTGAGGTACCACGCCCCTTATTTTGTCAAAAACAACTAACTTTTTAATTAACAAGTATAAAATAAAATAATACATATAATAAAAAAAGTAGGTTGACAAAAAAAAATTAGGGGCTAGTACTTTAGGTAGGAGCTAAAAAAAGGGGGGGGGTAGATATAATAATGAAATTTTTCTTAATTATTCGGGAAAATTAAGATTAGCATAACGAGAACTATTACGTAGATTGGTTAACCATTTTAGATATTGAATATTTTTTAAACCAATTAAAGGATGATGACCAGAAAACGAGAAAAAATTAATCGCTGTTTGTATGTCAGCTTTAGAGCTTACACCAAATTGATTATATAAACCTTTTTCAGTATCTATTTTTCGGCTTGTATTAAACACCAATTTAAAGGCTTCAAATAACATAAGATGTATTCTTTGTTTTAATTGAAAGCATCCGTCATTATTTTTTTTAAAAAAAAATGAACCTTCAGCCATCGTAAATCCAACTATTCAGTTCTTAAAGAATGATAATTTTGCATAATCTGAGGCTGTTTTAGGTAATTCGAATAATGTAGGTATTTCTCCTTTAACTGGCAACTTCTCGTAAACTTTTTTATCCTCTTTTAAGATAAAGATAGCTAAGTCAAACTGAGCTTTTCGAGTATCAGTTAAAAAGAATATACCATGGTGTATATATAATGGGAAAAGAACTTCTTGTAAATCAGTCCTATTAATTATTAATTTACAACTTGGACTTTTATGATCACGATTTATTGTAATTTTCCCTAATTTTAATACAGATTGGATATACTCTAATGTAGAAATATCTTCTAAATGTATGGAAATTACAAGTTTAATAGTTATAAACCCTTTTCCCGTTTTAGTTATTTGAATATAACCATCACCATCTATTAAACCAGCTAAAAAAGCTAGAAAAGATGAAGGAATAGAAAGATATTCTTTTTTATCTAATCTTATTTTTTTGTTGGGGGCCCCCTTTTTTAACGCATGTGTACTAACAGTACCTATAGTAGGCAACATAGAATTAGTTATATAGACTATGTTTAAATAATATTCTGTTATGTTTTCTGACTCAACTATGTCTTGGCCTACTCATGGTATGGCACTCATAAGGTTAGTAATACAAAAATTTAAACCCAATAATGTATAATAAAATAAGTGGGAGTTACTTCGTTAGAAAAATTTACTCTTTATTATATACGGGTTACATTAAATTTCTTTTTAAACCAAAAAAAAAGTATTAAATTAAAAATCCCTCTCCTATTAAATATAAATAAAAAGAGGGAGCTGACCTGGTCCTAGACCTGACCGGATCCTGGACCTGGGCCAGCTATATATTTATTGAAGCTCGCCCCTGCTAAGTCCTAATTAAACCAGAAGAAACACAAGCTTTTATGTAGACCTTCCTCGGTTCATTCTTGATTTGATTTTACCTATTTGTTCTAATCCCTCAGTAGTAAGATGACCACCCTTTTCCATTATCTCTACCGCAAGACATCAATCCGAGAAATCTTGCAACTTAATACCTGCTACTGGATGTTTATGGTAGAACGGTATTATTTTATCACGAATATCAGTTAATTTAAAACATTTATAATCCCCTAACTCTACACCACTAAAAGAATAATATTTTCCACATCCAAAATAGTTTTCAAAACTTTTCATTAACTGTTCATCTCTAGAATGTTGAGTTAATTGAAATACTGATGTTACTTGGACTCCCGATTTATGGGTTGAAGATTTAGCTATTACGATCTTGAAAGAACCATCACCAGATGTAAAGCCCGCCATTCATTCGGGATGTGGTACTTCGGTACATGTCACCTGAGGCCTTTGTACTGGGATACTCATTGGGAAAGCTTCTTTCAATGCTGGAGTTAAACCTAAATTAAGGGTAGCCCGGATGTTTACTATAGCTTGAAGGCCAGCATCCGTCACATGTTCTTTTTTTTGCATCATCATAATAACATTTCTGAAAAGAAGATAATCCCCGTGTTTTTTAGTTATTAAAGGGTATTTATCAAAATGGGGTATTAATACCTTCACAGTCTCCTCTAAAGAACGAACTATTAAAACACAAGAATCTTTCTCTCCGTATCTTACCTTTCCTATTCCACCAAAATAGGATTGAATAAGCTTTAAAAGATCTTCATCTTTTTTATGCAATTTAATCTGGAAAATAGTTTCAATTGATCAACCTGTACGAACTCTTGCCATTTTCCGAATACCAACCATAAATGATCCCTCTGCATCTACAAAACCCGAGATAAATCAAGGATTCAATTTAGCTTGAGGCATAGCAGCAGTAGTATAAAATCTTTTAGTGGTTTTATTATTATAATTATTTATTTTATTCTTATAATTATTTATTTTGGCTAATTTAGAATTCGGGCTTATTCATCTAGTACTTAAATAAAGGATTAGAATCAAAAATTGAGGACATAAAAGCAATAAAAGCGTAAGCAAGTAAATACATAAATTAATTTATATAGTTTAATTTTTAGCAAATTTCACCCCGGGTGACCCCGGGGGATTGGACTATATCTTTATCCTCTCAACTATAAAGCCGTTCGCTAAAAATGAGAGGATATATCACGTGTAGTCTCTGAAGACCCAAATACATACGCATTTGGTTTCCTGCTGATTGCTCTAAACTATGTTTTATTATACAACAATAATAATTAGTAATTAGAGGTTTCCAGCATATAGTGATATTTTTAAACAGCTATTACTATCTTAACTGTTGCACCTCACAAACTCATTTGACCATAGGGCAAGACATATCCCAAGAAAGCTGTCAAAGTTCCGGCTAACTATATAACAATTTTATCTCTATAGCGCCCCTGTACTTTATCAATATATTAGTCCCCAATATTTAGCAAATATCTTTATAATATATATCATCTAAAGCCTTGTGTAATCTTTACGATCAGGAACTTCCGACTGTACATTAAGTATCATTTCAGACACCCACCAGTGACCCAGTCTGTTGCGATTATATAATTAACCGACGGTCTCTAAACAGATAACGAATATTTAACCGTTTTCACTAGTGTAGCCAGGCAATAAGCCCAATACCCCTGTCAAGGTATTCTACTTTAGTTTATAATTAATGTAAAAACTATTAATTATAACAGTATATTTTTAATTATATATTGCATATACTCTAAGATAAAGTAGGACTTTGATTTTTGAAGTCAAGTTAAATATATCCTATAAATTTATATTTCATTTCGTCTACTATATATGGTTTAACTATTGAAACTAAATCAGACATAGATTGTTTTCATATACTTATTTTTCATTGATCAATATGGCCTGCTTTTATAACACTAGTTTTAAGTCCATATTTTTCATTAAGTATATTACTTAAGTAAAGACAATCTTTATGTGAAAAACTATTAGTTGCAAGAGTTATACCTTGATTTTTTTGTCTGGATCCATCTTGCATTATTCAATGAGCTAAACCTATTGGTGTTATAAATTCTCCTATTCAATCTGGTATTTTTTTTGTCATAATACCATTAACTTCATAATAGAAGGAATTGTATATCCATAATAGACTAGTAAAACTATGAGTTGTCAATCTATAGTTATAACGAGTTGATGTAGGATCTAATCTTTTATCAATCTTTGCTTCAGATTTAACGATTAATTTAGGAGTGACTGTAGAACAGTAACCTAAGTCATATAAAATAATGTTAAGATGATGTATATAAGCAGAGTTTTTTACACCTTGTTCAATACAAAATCTAACACTATCCATTTGTTGACCTTTTATCTTATTACCCCATAAATCACCTAACATACCGCATATTATTATTGATAATGCATCAATATTATGTGGGCCTATTCTACGAATAGCTCTAGTTCTACCTTTATTAAAAGGTAAAACAGAAGGTATGTCACTGTTTGTATATTTAACTTGATAATTCACTAAACAATTTGGCCACATTATTTTTTTAGTAGCCATCATTAATATTAATATTACTGTACCTATTGCTCATACTAGAGTTCTTGGAGCTCTATATGATCCATAGTATAAACCTCTTCCGATATGTAAATATACCAAGAAGAAGAAAGCAGAAGCTGTGTTTGCGTGTAAGTAACGGATTAATCATCCGTTGTTAACATCTCTCATAATATGCTCTACACTATTAAATGCTTCTAGTACACTAGGATTGTAATGCATTGCTAATGTTACTCCAGTCGCAATTTGTATAATTAAACATACACCTAATAAAGAACCAAAATTTCATAAATAACTAATATTAGAAGGTTGAGGTGAGTCAATCACATATGAATTAACCATTTTTAATAAAGGATGGCTTTTTAAAATTCTCATTTTATTGTATAATAAGATCTAATTTTCTTTCTAGAAATCTTTTTGGTCTTTTTTTCTTCATTTTCTTGAAGAAAAAAAAGTTTTACTCTAGTTGGCTAAGATTGCCCTTTATTTATTATATATGTATATTTAATACTAACACCAGGCTTTAGATAATAATTTACCCTTCTCCTAGCAATATATATTTTATATGATTGCAATAAAAATAAATGGCAATATATATTTTATATGATTGCAATAAATGCAGTTATACCTGACACCTTTAGATTTTTTTATATGTTTTTTGCTTGGATTATTTTTTTTTGTTGGCTGTTCGGACAAAAATTAGTACGCCAAACCCCTTCAATGAAAAAAAAAATTAGCCAAGCAAAAAAAAAAAAAGGACAAAGTTCTCGCTTGACTTGCGAGTCAATAAAAATAGAATGAATACTTAAAATAATAACTATTATACCTTATACATAAACATTTAGATGTGCGGGTAAGAACTAACCAAGGCATCGAAGATAGCCTTTTTAGAGGCTAAAATACTAGAAAATTCAGAATTAGGTTGTTCTATTTGATATGCACTCTCAAATAGTAATTCTAATTCATGAACTCTATCATGGATTAAAGAATTTATTAAATCCATTGTGTTACTTAAACGCTGAGCTAGCTCAGCGTCCATATCAGCTGGGACATCGAAGGATAAATCCCCATTAACATCTTGAATTACATTAATATTATTAGTGATAATCAAGTTGTTAAATCTATCTATAAACCCTCTAATTTGTGAAAGAAACCTATCTATATCACGAAATAAATTATTGGTTTCTCCCTGCACAGAATTGTTTACGCTGGACATATAAATAGAAATATATCTTAGATGTGATGAGTATAAATTACCTATATAATCATAAAAGGAATAAACTGAATTTTTAATATAAGGTAAAGATCTAGCTTTTTGCTTACTTAATAATATATAATTTGGACTTATTTTGCTTAAATTAACTTTATCTAAGGCGTATCTAGAACAATTAATACTTTTAGAAAAGGTATCTTTAAATTTGACTATTTTTAATTTAAAATAGTCAGATATACTAGATTTAGATATACAGCTAAGATTAGGAATTATGCTAGGTAGACTAGATAATAATGCATGTAATCTTTGACCAACTAGTCATATTATACCTGCAAGTGATAGCTTAAACAAAGGGTGGCTGATATGGACAAGTATTCAACGGCTATAATATGTAAGATGTGGTCAGTTATGCGGTACAAACTGAGACCCTTGTAAAGCTCTCTCTGATAAATTATTAGCAAATCTACTAAAGTCCACTATTTTCAGATCAGAATTATTCATTGTAGGTACTGCAACACCAGTACGGGAAGTAATTCTGTCAAATAATGAAGAAAGATCTCATTGAGGCATAATTAAATCTAAACCTAATTCAGGCATCTTAATATAGATATAAGATGTAGTAATAAGAATAAAAAAACTAGGGACCCCGTTAAAAAAAAACCACTCTTTAGCATAGCTACGTCTTTAAAAGGCTTTGGTGGAGAAATAAATTTTATTCTAGAAATATAATCATATAATTTAATCATATATAAACTTACATAGTCACATGTTTTTCTTGCTATCTTTTCCTACTTGTCTTAAGAAAAGCTAACAGAAACTCGGTTAACAAGATAATAAATTTTAAATGTTTACAATAATACTATCTGTTATTCTTCTTAGCCCTCCTTCCCCCTTCAAGGCTTTATTAAATAAATCTAATCCTCCTACGAAGGGGGGGGAGGTCCTTCCCCTTTTATCTCTGCATATTTGCAGAGGGAGGCAGGGACCACTCAATTCCCCCCCCTTATCGACAAGGTGGGGAGGAAAAGGTCTGCAAAGACTAATTATGTTTTTGTACTATAACTATAAGCCAGGAGAGAAACTCGAATTCTCATTCTTAATGCATGAAATTAACGTTCTAACCAATTGAACTATCCTGGCTTAAATTTATAAAAGTTTATGTTGTTGACCCTGTGTCTTATTTTTTGTTGCTTTTTCTCTTATTTTTGTAGCTTTTTCAAACACTCATTCCTTATTTTTTTTATTATTTTTAGAGGGGGTGAGGGTGCGGAGCAACTAATTTTACCGGTATTTCATTTTTATTATTGTTAAAAAAAAGGTAAAAGAATAAAAAGAAGTCCAGCACCAGTAAAAAAAAATTAGTTGCCGGCTCCGCTTTCCCTTACCTCTGCAGGTTTTTTTTATTTATTTATTTTATTATATTTATTTTATATTTATAAAAAAAAAGAAAAAACCATGCAGAGGGGAAGGTCCCTCTTAGGGTCCTTTAAATAACCCTAGGGTAAGTCCCCAAATTATAAGGGGACTAGAGAAAAAGCTACAAAAAATAAGACAACATAAACTTGTAGGGGAGGACACCCTGACTTGAACAGGGAACTTACTGTTCCACATACAGTTGTTCTGCCTATTGAACTACATCCTCCTATATATTTTATCCAACAGAACACTCACCCCCCCCGCAGTAGTTGCTTCGCTAGGGGGCGACAACAGGAAAGAAGTCTCTATATGATTTTTTTTTCTAATCCCTGAGGGGCCCGATACCCTAAACGATACCGACCTTTTCATCAGGTGGCTTGCCATTCGTCAATACCTTGTGGGATTTCGTTTGCTGGCATGCAGTCTCATTAATTGATATTTCATATATCTCTGGGATCTTTTACTTCCCAGTTCTTCGAAGTTTATTTTATTGGGAGTTCTCTTCTTTATACCTACTAGATATAGCAGTGGATGGTGGGATCCAAAATTTTATTCCTTTAGGACCATGGGTTTTCTATATTACCTTCACTCTTTCAGGTAGCGAGGGGTCTTTTTAGAGGGATTAGGTCTATGTCTAGGTCTTTATTTGTACAAAGATCCAAGGATCCCACCCTGACCTTTCCTTCCTGTCGTTAATACAGAATTATTAGGGTCTCTCTGCTTCTAACCGAAGTTGGTCCTTTATACTAAGGGAGTCTTGAGGTTCCACCCTGCCTGTGTCAAATGGAGCTTGTTCAGTGTTTGGTTACCCTACAACTGAGAGGGGGGGGAGTAATGTTTCACGGAATTACGGCTTATACCCAGCGCCCTATAATGTAGTATTAACGGGGTTTTCCCTAAAATAAAAAAAAAGCCCCCTTCATTATTTTTTTTTTGTTGTTTAAACAACAAAAACAACTAACTTTTAATAAGCTAAGAATAGATAATACATAAAATCAAAAAGTTAGGCACCCATCAGGGTAATTTTTTTTTGTCAACTAACTTTTTGATTATTTAAGAATAAAATAATATATTGAATTAAAAAAGTTAGTTGACAAAAAAAAAATAAGGCAAACCTTCACCGCTCCGTCTATAAGTAGGACCTGTTCCTACTAACTCTAAGCGCACCTATTAATCCTCTGTAAAATTATTAAGCAACGTATAATAATAAGAATGCCATCATAAGAGCAAATAATCCTGTAGCTTCAGCAAATGCAAAACCTAATATAGCGTATGAGAAAAGTTGGCTTTTCATACGGGGGTTTTTGGCAACACCTAAGATTAATGCACCGAAAACTACACCTATTCCTACTCCGGCACCTATTAAACCTGTTGTTGCTAGACCTGTACCAATAATTCTTGCAGCTTGTATCATTAATTTTTTTACAAGATGTCGGCAGATCTAACTCTATATATTATACATTATATGTATAAAGGGATTTTTTTATTAATAAAATATCTATTCATTAATAAAAAAATCCCTATATACATATAATGTATAAAGGGATTTTTTTATTAATAAAATATCTATTCATTTAGATTTACTAACAAACGGGATACCTACATAGATTAATCCCTTTATATATAGCATATATAAAGGGATTTTTATTAATAATATATCTATTCCTTTAGATTTACTATCTAATAGGATACCTACATAGATTAACCCCCCTTTAGATATACTATCAATCTAGTAGGATTTTAATGGCCAAGAATTATTCCCCCGTGTCAGTGTCAGACAAAAGCTGTTGTTCCGTTCCGACAAAATAGATTCAAATCCCTTTAGATATAGTATATCTAAAGGGATTTGAATCCTCTTTAACACGTAAATTATTCCACATAGATTAAAATCCAAGAATTTACTCCTCTTACAAAAAAAACTGTAGTCTCACTGATTATACACTACACGACTACATTACTACATTACTACATTACTTAATCCAAAAGAGAATATAGTTTATTACAAAATTTGTACTAATTTTTATTAAAGTTATATATATTGTTAAGCATTTGTATAGCTTAGATTGAAGTAGTAGCTAGCTTTTCTCCCCGGGGGGGGAAAACGCTTTCTAATTAGAGTAGAAGGAGCAGGACCCAGATTAGAAGTATTTGGGCACCCTCCTCTTCTAACAGAAAGAGTGTGAATTTTTTTAACATTAGATACACCAAAGGGTGAGGCGTGTGATATATCACTACTCTGACTAGAAAGCAATGTTATACTATTTACCCCTATTTTATGGCTATCTAACTGTCCCAATCTATGACTCTCTAATAATACATCAACAACACTATATCGTTTTTTTAGTTTTTTAGTTTTTTTAGTGTTTTTAGTCGACCTTCCTGTAGGAATATATCTAACTAGATTACCAGGACGTTTCTTATAAGAACTAACATCTGTTGGTTCAATCTCTATTTTTCATGGTTCAATCTCTATTTTTGTTATTACGACCACTACTGGATATGTATAATCTACATCTATTCCTTCTTCCTTTATATTGCTAAGTCTTCTGGATATACTTTTGCATATTTTTTGTCTGTTAACTTCATTTATAATAACTTTTTTCGATAACATTTTATTGATACCTGTTTTAGAGAACATTTCTTCCAATACAATAAACTCATCTCTAAATCCTAATTCCACCTCTTTTTCATAATCTAAACAAAGGAATAAAGGAAGATCTTTCACACTTGTAACATATAAATAAAAAGATAAATTAAAACAACCTACACCTAATAAACCTAATAAATAGTATATATTAGCTGAAAAACCAGGTTTTCCTCTTAGAACAACCACTACTTTATTACCCTCAATTTTAATATCATGTTCTGAAGATGGATAATTTCTTAAGCTTTTATTTACAATAATATAATTATTAGAAGGAGATTGAGGCCCAGAAGAGTAAAAATTCTTTTGATTTGCTTTAAATTTTTGCATATCATTCATTAATTTAAGCATTTTTCTTGCTTCTATTGAAGTAGTGGCTAATTTACTTAGATGTTGCATTATAAGCGTACTTGGTGCTAGTATAGCCTTAGATGGTTTGTCTCACCATCTATTTTTACCTTGTACCCCTGAGTTATTGCTATATCTTCTTCTACCAACTTTAATAGAACTAGCCTTATCAAATCCAACTAAACCTAAAGGAGCTAAAGTAGCACCATTAAAACTTATTAATTTTTTACTTATCATTTTTTATTTCTATTATATACACTCCCTCTGTAGAATGCTATAAAACTAATACAATTTCACTATTTAATATTGTATTTATATATATTTGACCTATTCCATATGCGACTAACCCAACTGCGACTGCGACTAACCCAAATGTAGCTTAACGGTTTAAACTCGGTGTACGAGTAGTATTTAATACTAAAAAAATTTTTTTCATGTTTTTATATATAATGCTGCCGTTCTAGGGCCATTATATGGTTATTCGTATATCTTGCACTCCAGCCTTGCCCGAGCATTTGAGAGTTCTCTAGATTTATTCTGACTTTCCCCGTATATAGCGCTGGTACCTCGCCATCCAGTTAACGCCAAGCGATTTAAAAGACTCTCACTATATTTATTAGACATAGCGAAACGAAATCGAGATTTCGTTTGTAGGACCTTGCACCCCTTTGTCCTTCTATTTATAGACCGCTGGAGAATAGGGTTTTCTATGATTTCATCAACATTCAAACTTCCCCAGTATCCACAAACAGTGACGGTATTGATCCCTTTGAGTCTAGTTTCCTAACAAACCTCCTATAAATCAGAGCAAGCCTCATAGCTTAGCTTAGCCTAGCTCAGCTTA
>JAJMYO010000371.1:0-19183 GCA_023087385.1 Diplodia sapinea | reverse complement strand
AGTACAGTTCAGTCGCAATGGCGCTGCTTCGTTGAAAGCCCGTCAAAGTAAGTATATCGGTAAGCAACCGGCTTTGCAATCGTCAAATGGTGACAGTCTGTTGTCGACCCAGTTCTGCTGCCGAGAAGACGAATGAAGGGGCGGATATCGCTCCTATCCACTGCCCCTGCCCCTGCCATTCCTGCCGGCTATCGCCATTTCCCGGAAGCCGGGGGGCACCGTCCAGCCATGAGTCTCACACGCGCGGATATAAGCATCGATAGCTTCACCAACGGTGTAGTCAGTTTTGTAGTAGTGTGGGTCAAGCCTCGCCGGCCGAGGTTCCAGTGACGATATCGCGAGGCGGACCTGCATCAGGACAGACTCGATAGAGTTGACCGCGCCCCATCCGTCGTTGGTGAGCAGCTCCATACAAAGCGCGCCACCGGCAGTGACATGACCACCACCGCCCTGCATGAAAGGCAGAAAGCGGGGGCGGATGACGCGAACGAAAGGAGGAGTGAAAGGGTAATCTTTTCCGAACGTGAGCTCCAAAACGACGCTCTTGACACCTTTCGCCTGCATGTCTTTAGCAAGAGGAAGATGGGGCTCAAAGGAATGGAGCTCGACTATCCACTGATAGAGATTCTCCATATGTTCCGGGTCGATGTACCAGCCAATTTCATGGAGAGGTTGGCAGTTTTGGATTTTGTTCATAGCAGTAAAATCCGACTGTAAACGCTTCGAAGCCACTATTGAAGCAGCATTTCCCTCAGGGGAAGGCAAGATTTCCAGTGTACTGAAGTCAAGCTGACCAGGTACGAAAAGGGTTAGAGGATTCTGGTTGGCTGGGACGACATCCTTTTGCGAAGTGGCCGAATCAGTCCGCTCTATTTCCATTTCGAGTAGCTCACGGTCATCTTGATCTGTGGCGACACTTTTGGCATCATCATCAATCTTGATTGCATCTTCGATGCTTTCGCCTGTCTTCAGTTTCTTGTGTCCTTTGACAACTGCCTTAGCGGCCTGACTCGTCTGCGAATTCTTCACCACCTTTGCGCGGGACCTTGCGGCGGATGCTGGTATTTCAATTTTCTTGCGCTGAGTATTGACTGGAAAGTGAGCATGATCCTGACGGATAGGATTAAGCGGCAGCGGTTGTTCCTCCGGTGTCGTGGGAGCCTTGTTCATCATGGGAGCCTTGTTCATGTAGGGGTTTGTTCTGGGATCTGAAGCCTGGACAAACAGATACCTCGTCTGGATCCAGTCTATCTGATTGATGACAAAGTGGGGCATCGAAGAAACGAATCTATCGGGGGAGTTGACAATCTCGTTGAGCGAAACAGCGTCGTGGATGGCTAGCTTGCTTGAACGCCAAGTGGACGCGTTCAAGTTTTGGTAGGCTAGTGCCCGTGAGTACATCAAGCTGGTACTCAAATCCTTGGACAAGTACACTCCGTGGCCAAAGGCTCTCCCGTTGATGGTCTCCTCAAAATGGAGACCCTCGCGTATGATGGTGTGCCAGTTGTGCAAGGCGCTGCCGTGCCAGGCGAAGATGGTCGGGATCTGGGGATTAACAGCGGAACCCACCGTCCTGACAGAATTGATGAAGCGACGTTCTTTGTCCGGTGCACCCATGGCTATCCGAAACTGTGTCCATCCTGGCATTCCCCAGACTTGATCGTGCGCATCATTTTCCTTATCCGAAGCATCAGCTTGCATGATACACGCACGGTTAGAAGCAATGATCCATCGTAGCAGTCCCAACGAAGGAGCCGGTATCCTCGACCACTTCATCAAATCGGCGTGCGCTCCTCCCATCAGCAAGTAGTCTTTCGTTTCATCAACGGCTGGGAGGAGATCCAGGAGCACGACCATTGCTTCCTGAGTGCTGACCACGTCGCACGAATCGAGATCCTGGTCGTACGCGACAAAGGTTGCGTCCTGGAATCCAGGGCTTGAGAGATCCAGTGAGAGATACTTCGAGCCTTCCATGGCGTCTATCAATACAGGCCTGGAGAGCTGAACAGTGGGGAGCATGATCTGCTCGACCTTGAAATGAAGAGTCTCGTCGATACCCTGTACTTTCAACTGGATCCAGTCTCCTGGCACAAGTCTAAAATCTTGTCGAGTAACGGTTCGTTCGAGCAGTAGTTGGTGAATCTTCAGATCCACACGTGCGGCTTGTGACATTTCGCTGGGCAGGCCCGACGGTGTTTGGTCGCCATCCATTTGAGCTGCCTGATACGCCGCCAAGCCTGCTGGTACCGCACCGGTCATGGAGTAAGACGATGCGTAGGGATTGTTCCTTGCGGCAAACTTCAAAACGTGAACCGGGGGTATCCTCAATCCGAGACCTTTTGGAAGATGCTTGGGCTTGAGTCGACCAGCCTTTGCGGTTGCCCAGCAGAGACTTATCAGCAGATCAACAACCTTTGGCTGAGAGATTATCTCATGCTCAATACTAGGGCCGAATCCAAGCTGCAAGTATTGATAAAGGCATAGCTGACTGTCGCAGACATACGGCTTGATTGCCTCAATGTCCGTGGGCATTTTCCGATGGCATACAAGGCAGAACTCCGTACAGCGAACGACTTGGCGAACGTAAAACTGCATTGCCACCAAAGGAAGGGAAAGCCGAAGTCTAGGCGCATGGCTAGACTTGTAGCTGGATATGTGGTCTGCCGTAACAATTGCAGGGTAGGTTGTGGCAGACGTCTCTTCGGCGCGATATTTCGGATCTTGGGCCAGTTTCCCTTTCTGGTCGGTGGTATGATGGTCGTGCCAAAAAGCCATTGCACCGTCCCAAGACATGCCCTCCTTGATTCTACACTTGAGAATGAGCAGGAATTTCTGACAGAAAAGATCCCTTAGAGGCCCGGCTATGAAGAGCTTGCGGAAGTTGCCATTCTTGGGTTCGGCCGTCTCATTTTGAGCCTTTACGTCCGATGTAGCGAACGCCTGGATGATCTCGCTTCGAGAAGGTTTATAGGACGAGCTCACACCAAAGCGAAAGTCCAGCATATCCTTCCAAGCAGTAGGTTCTTCAATGTGACCAATATGCTTGTATCCCTTCGGGTAGTGGACGAGGAGGACAAGGTACTCTGTAGGGCGCAATTGCCACGCCTGCATAGCTTCTTCGGAGATACCCAACTTGGAAATGCGACAGGCGGAGGTCAGGTATGCAGGGTGGCCTTGAACCAGAGGACCGCACACCCCGACGCGGAAGCCGGCATCCTTGACCAGTGCCAGATCTTGCCGGATGGAGTTGCGCAGCTCGAGCGGTATGATGTTGTCGTAGGTTGCAGTTGGCGAAGTCTCCTCAGCTGGTACGGCACGATCATTCAAGCCGAAGAAGTATTCATCATCGGAAGCTTCACTTGGTTCAGCCTCATCCTCGAATCCTTCAAAGTCGTCGAGCTGCGAATCAAGCATGTCCGTGTCGCCGTCAGCGTCGGAGGACAGGCGTTGAGAGATTTCCTTTAGCAGGGAGAAGATTGTCTTGGGGCCGGACTGTTGCTCAGCTAGCGTGGCTATGGCGTGGGAAACGTCGTTGGGAGCGTCGTCTTGGACGTAAAGCGATATGAAGCTGTGGGAGTGAGGGTAGTCACTAATCTCGTCTATGACGGCAGTGACGGTGAGGGGGCCATGCTGGCACTGAGCGAGGATCTCGATCTCGGAATCTTTGCTGCAGACTTGCAGGACGCCATGTTCGTCTGGAGTGGCGGCGGCTTGCTCTAGGTGAGCGCGGAACTCTTTCCTGCCCATGGTGGACGAATGCTCGGCTGCGTTCTGCTAGACCAATCAGCTTTGGGCAGTTGGCAGAGAGATGCATAGGCTCAGATGGTGCATCTGCAGAGCAACAGGCGCATGCATACCAGCGCGGCAAGCGGAGCGGCTTGGTGTGACCAAGAAGCGGGGCGACGAAGCCGCGGACGGTCAACAGCGCATCAGGCTGAGGTGAAGCCGGCGGAATCGGCGTGAGGCGAAGATGGGCTCGCCGCAGCTGAGCAGCAGAAGGACAGGTGAGCAAGAGCAACTTTGCGCGTTTTGTTGGTCGCTGGGACAGGCCAAAGCGCTTGGGCGGCGTGTTTGTGTTAGCTGTGAGCGGGCAGCGTTGAAATGGTTGGATGCAGCTGGAAGGCGGACGGAGGGGAAAGAAAGCCGTGGAAGAAGGCTGTCTCGGACACGCGCAGTTGCGGCTCTTCGGAGCACAGAATTGAAAAGGCTCTTGCGCAAACCGGCGGCTAGGCAACTGTGGTCGCAGGCAGTAATGCTCTTTCCAGGGACCATCGCGGGAGCTTGGGCCACCCGACCAGCCAACTCCCCGGCGTCGATCGCCCGCTGCGCCATCTCCGCCTAGTAGCCAGGCACCGCGACAATTCTCACCCGTCCATCACGCCCACCCGCCATCTGCGCTTCCCTCCATCATGGCCGTCTCCTACGCCGACGCCTCTGCCCCCGTGCAGCCCAAATCCTCACAGCTCTCCGATCCCACCCTGCTGCCCTTCATCCAGCCAGATTTCGATCCTGTCGACCACCTCAACTCCGTTCTGCCCGCATTGGCCATTGGCTCCACGCAATCCAAATCCTCCAATGCCGCCGCCCTTCCACTGCCCGACGTGTCCGCACAAACACAGAGTCTTCTCTCCCAGCTCAACGCCCAGACTACCCGGCTGTCCACCGTGCTCACCCAAATGACCGACGACATCCTGCGCAGCGGCGGAAGATTGGCCTACGAAGTCGAGGTACTTCGTGGAGAAACCGTGGGTCTATCCACAGCGTTGACAGAAGGGCTCAGTAAGGATGTCGAGAGGTTCGTTCCGGGAGGCATCAAGGTCGCCAGTAGCCAGCCCGCCACCCCAGCCAAGGCCGACGCTGTCGAGCGGAGAGCCAGCGCGGCCACAACGGGAGACGACGTGAAACCCGCCGATGCCGAGGAAGATGGTCAGCGGGAAACCCCAGAGCTGCCCGAATATATCACCCGCCTCCGCACCCTTACCCATGTGCGGTCGCGCCTTGAGAGCGTCATCAAGGTTTTCGGCGAAGCCATGCAGTGGACACTACCGCCTTCCGAAGTCTCGCTCGCCTCGTCCCTCATCTCAGTCTCTGCTCCTGAACCTGGTTCCGACAGCCACAGCCGCGAGGAGAAGGGACGCGAGTTTGCAGAGAAGCTGCGCACCGAGATTGCGGAGCTGGTCACGGGTACCGACGAAGGCTACGAGGCTGCCCAGGCAAGGATACAAGCTCTGCGCGATCTATCACAGGTTTGGAAGGACACAGCTGAGGAGAAAGCCCGCACCCGCTTCATTGATGGACTAGTCAAGCTTGCCGAAGACAGGCATAGGCAGTTGAACTCACAGTATCAACGTCAGCCAAGATCTGCGCCGCCGCCTAGGAGGGAAGAAAGTCGGTCTAGGGCGCCTGAGAGAGGGATCGGCTTCCTGGACAACCTCAACAGGATGCGCGAGAACATCTACCTGAGCTGAGAGTCCGATGTAGCAAGCTTATGGGTCTTGGGCGAGGGGTTATCCTCATTGCACGTTGCTCGTAACGCATGACTTGCATTCAAGATGCAATCTTCATGGGTCGTCTGGATTCTCTATTGTAGTCTCCCGTGATTGCGGTTCACTTTGCTCATGGTGGTCCCAAGGCCGACCTCCACAACTTCACTCTCCTCTGGCCAGAAGCTAAACAGCTTCTCCCCGCTATTTCCCCGCACGCCGTCGGTCCTTCGACGAACCCTTCACAGCCACTCCGGAAGGTAGAGCTTGTGTGGTGGCGTACGGAGCTAGCACACGGCTCTCGGGCCTGAAGCTAATCCGAGTCTGACATGGTCGTTGTTGTCCGTCTTCAACTATACATGCCCACGCCTTCACGAAAAACGACGCGTCACAAGGACGTTCCTCTCGGACTGCTCGCGGTCATCAGCGCCACGCAGCGTCCGCTTGAGTAGAGTTGTCTGGACATAATCTATCTCAAGGTGGCTGTAGAGGGCCAGAGCATGTCCAGAAGCGGTGCAACACGGACACAAACGTGCTGAGACGACGGGTATTATAGAAGCGGGGGTGGTGCGAGATGAGGTTGTAGAACCGTCGGTCTGGATGATAACAAAGGATGCATTGGCAACAGACGGTCTGCGTGGATGATTCACAGGTCCCCACCGAGCCGGACAACTGGAACGAGCTCCGGACAGGGCTTGGCAAGATTCTTGCCCGTATACAGCACTGAATTCGAGATCAAAGCTTTGTGTTTCTTTGTGTCGGGCTTCGGGCTTGAGGCGGTGTCGAGTGCTTGGGCACATGTATGTTGCATGGTGCTAATCTTTGATACGGCCACATGAGACTAGTGCGGACGGTGAAGGCACGCGTGGTGTCCACGGCAGCACGTCCTCAGGCGGCGGGCTCACCGCGGCGGCGCGTGGTGGTGCTGGGTCACAGGGGGCGAGGAGCTGAGAAGCTGGGCGGCGACTGGTGGCACCACGCGGTCGCGCCTACTTTGTTGGAGGTGGCCGAGGCTTGGGAGTGGGTTATGTCATGAGGCCGATTTCCGACCGCGGCCTCCCAACAATCTGTGCCGCGCAGGGATGTGGGGCCAGGGTCTGTTGCCTCGCCTCCGCGCGCGCCCATCACCTAACACGGCCGAAAGACTGCTCCTCCGTATAAGCGCGCGAGGCCACCGAGTCCTGTGTCGCACAAGTCACCAGACAATCCCGGATCATGCCCGTCTGAACCGCACGCCATCTTTTTCTCTCAATTCCCCTCCTCCCTCGGGCCCGCGATCCTCCGCCAACCACACCTCCAGCTGCATCGTCACCACCGCCGCCGATATGCTCGACCCGTTCCCGTTCGCGGCCCCCGCGGCCCTGCAGCACGCCATCAAGCCCTTCGCCGACTACATGTCCTTCAAGACCCTGCCGCTGCACATCCACGAGCTGCTCTTTGCCGTGCTGCTCTACCACATCACCAACACCGTCATCTCGCCCTGGCTATCTACGCGCCTGTTCCCCAACATATACCCCAAGTTCAACAAGCGCACCCGCATCAACTGGGACGTCCACGTCGTCTCGCTTGTCCAGTCCACCCTGATAAACGCGCTGGCCCTGTGGGTTAGCTACGTCGACAATGAGCGCGCTGAGATGGACTGGGAGCGTCGGGTGTGGGGATACACGGGCGCGAGCGGCCTGATCGTGGCCTTCTCCTGCGGCTATTTCGTGTGGGATCTGTGGATCAGCCTGCGCTACGTGAAGGTCTTCGGCCTCGGTCTGCTGGCCCACGCCGTCAGCGCCCTGTCCGTCTACAGCTTCGGCTTCGTGCGTCAATCCCCGCGCTTCCCCGGCATCCCGGTCTGCCTATACCCGATCTGCAACGACGACTAACGCATCTGCTCTCCTCACAGCGCCCCTTCGTCAACTTCTACGCCCCGACCTTCATCCTCTACGAGCTCTCCTCGCCCTTCCTCAACATCCACTGGTTCTGCGACAAGCTGAACATGACGGGCTCCAAGGTCCAGCTTTACAACGGCTTCTGCCTGCTCGGCACCTTCTTCGGCGCCCGCCTCTGCTGGGGCACCTACCAGTCCTTCCACGTCTTCGCCGACATCTACCGCGCCATCCAAGCCGGCGGCCTGGTCTCGGGGCCCGGGCTCGCGGGCCTCGGCGCGGGCGCCGACAGCGCGACCGCAGAGCAGCAGGCCCAGCCCGTCGCCGAGACGATGCGCTTCGCCGAGGGCACCGAGGTGCCCGTGTGGCTGGCGGCGACGTACCTGGCCGCCAACCTCACGCTCAACTCGCTCAACTTCTTCTGGTTCAACAAGATGATCGAGACGGTGCGCAAGCGCTTCGAGCCGCCGCTCGGCACCAAGCGGCCCGAGAAGGCGGCGGCGGAGAAGAAAAAGGTCAAGCGCGAGGCGGACCGCGTCTTCATCGAGGGCATCGACGTCGACACGGACGAGGAGGTCGAGGCCGTTGCGACCGCCATCGCCGAGGCCAACGGCGGCGCGGAGACGGTGGTCGCGAGGGGCTTGTACGACGATGGCAGGCGGACGATTGAGGTTGCCAAGACGGAGGTGAGGAATAGGCGGCGGGGCTGATTTTTTCCTCTCGAAGATTTGGCGAATGAATGAGCGTGGTGGTACGTCATGTCAGTAGCATACTCGGGGGCTCATCTAGGGTAAGGTCTCGCTTTCCGGTTCTTTCGGGTGGTACCGAATAGAGGTCCTGCGGAGGGGTGGGCATAAATTGAGGCGCAGAACTGATTTTTTGTGTGCGAGTTTTTGTCGTTGCGTTTAGAGGATCGGGCTTGCGGGCTGGATGGCGTTGTGTATAGGCGTAACGAAGGGGGGCTGGGCTGGGCTGGACTGGGCTGGGCTGTCCTTGGTGGGTTTATTTCAGCGTAGATGTGCAGATCAATCCAACGAATCAATCGACGACGTGATGCGCGTCGTATGAACAATTTATCGAGTTTCATACAAGTTTGTTTCGGCTCTTTGGCGCGAGAAAGGAAAAAGTTGTAGATGGTGGACCGCAAAGGAATGGATCCTTCCCAGATTCATCTCTTACTTATATAACAGTTTGAACACATATCAAAATATAGACGTATGTACATTTCGAAATGAAGCGAACATATCCGGACAGAATTCAACTACCCGCAGGTGTTATGATATGTCTTTTGCGAGATAAGGAATATCAAGACCTTCTACAACCCAGTATGTGACACAGGTGAGTAGATTGATTCGGCACTCCAATCGTAGATCGCTACACCTAAGCAAATCATACGCTTTCACGACTAAGTACTAGGAGTAAACGTCTCATGATCTCTAAATCGCATATGAAATGTTACTCGGTCTGAGCATTTTGGTCTGGATTGATGCCAATCCATGTTCCGAGTTCGTTAACCCTCTACTTACTAGTAACAGTTTTATAGAATTAGCCCCGGAAACCATATTGACTACCCACCCTCTCATTTCTAACCCATACTCCCAAACGACAATTTCAAGACCCAGAACTCCGATCTCACCATCCTTCCGCCGTCATTACAGCCATGTAGCATCGTCATTCATATTATTCCCATTCATAACAGCCCGTAAGAACTGACGCCTAACCCCCACCCCCTTCTCCACACCGACCCGGGCTCACTGATGTGCCTTGCCCCAACACCCCGCCTCCACATCCCTCTCCCGCCCCGCCTTCCACCCCGTGGCTTCGCAACTCGCCCACGTCCCCAACGCCACCGAGCTCCCACCCGTCGTCTTCCCCACCGGCGTCATAGTAGTATTAGTAATAGTAGGCACCAATCCCCCACCACCACCACCACCACCACAACTATTCATTCCACCACCACCATCAACATCACCACCCATCCTCCCAAACCCACCACTACTTCTTCTCCCCTTCCTCGACAATGTCGACCGCCACGGGAAGAATCCGGATCTCGACGCCGCCCCGCCGTGGTGGCTGAAGATGGACGAGGCGACGCGGTTGACGGTGAGGCGGACGGCGGGGTAGACGACGGGGGCGTTTGCGGTGAGGACGGCGAGGAAGGATTCGCGGCAGGCCCAGGTGCCGGCCTTGAGGACGCCGGCGTGGGGGTTCTTGAGCACGATGTAGCAGCGCATGATGCCGGCCGCCATGACGACGACGCCGGCGCAGAAGACGGCCAGCAGGCACAGCCGGCGCCACGGCGCGACGCGGTGCGCGCGCCACAGCATCGGCACCGGGATGGACATGAGGTACGCGTCCGACGCGACGTTCAGCACCACCGTCGCGTACAGGTTGAGCCTGGAGATGGCCGGCTGGCACAGGTTCGGCGGCTCCGGGTGGATGCGCCAGTTGTCGCGGAAGCGCGGCTGGCACCCGAGCAGGATGCAGAGCTGCGTCGCGACCCAGGTGACCGCGATCAGGGCGTAGCCGAGCTTGACGCGGAGCTCGAATTCGGCGAGGCCGGCGCTGTTTTGCAGGGAGGGCGTGTTAGTGTGATGGGACTTTGGGGGGGAGAGGCGGAATGGGAAAAGTGGCGTACGTCAGGCGGGCGTAGAAGACGCATATCGACATCTTCAACATCCACAGGAAGAGGACGTATAGACTCCAGCTCACGAGCTGTGTCATGGAGCCGCTTACGCGGAGGTAGTATTCGTGCGAGCTTGGGTCGATCTCCTTTCTCTGTTCGGGCGACATGCCGTTGTTTGCCAGGTCGTCCCACCAGTCCATGGCGATGTATGCTGCGCCGGTCTCTAGTCCGTAGACGACCTGTTCGCGCTAGGTCAGTGTCCACAGAAAGCGAAGGGCTCAAGGAATTTGAAGAGCTTACCGCCGCAGCGAGCATTATGTAGTCGTCAAGCTGAAGGCCATTGAGGCCCACTGATTTTATCCTCGTCGCTATTCGTATCATTATCATAAGGACTCCCAACCCCAACATTGTAAAGACCTCGAGGGGTAACAAGCTGCCAGCCATGACAGCTGTTGCCAAAAATAAAATAAGAGAAGGTTGAAAAGCGAGCGACTAGAGTGAGAGATCGAACAATCTCTACCACTCACATGTGGGACGAAGTGGTGCAATATAAAAGATGCTGGGAAGAGGAAGGTATGGGCGCGAAGCAAACGCGTCCAAAAGACTCCCGGTGGAGCCACCTCAGCTTACATATGCGCAAGCTCAGGAGCCGTGCTGTGGAGCGGGTACTGGCAGCCTATTCTGGAGCCCGGATGCTTGCGCAGTCTCCAGCTGCCGCAAGGATGGCCTTGTTGTTTTAGGTTCAGTCGAGAAACCTGCACAGGGCCGGCGCGCCGACCAACAGGCTTGACGTAGGTCACGACAAGGTCACACCCAGACGTATTTTGATAGGGCAATCCGATATAGTAGCCGCAGATCCAGCAACATAATTCGCTCTTGGTGCCATGATCTTCGTTGCTCTCCCGCAGTCAACGGTGATCACGATCCGATCCGCATTCCCCTCTGACTCGCCTGCGTCTGGGATTGACGATAGGAATTGGACACGCAGAGCCGGTGACGTGCCTTGGTAGAGCGGCTGGTATTCTGGGCCGTTTGTGGCCCACAGCAATATCGACGGCCTACGCGGCAACGGCGGCTCTTTTCCTAATCCGGCCGTTTGCCCCGGTGGGAGTCCTAAGTGAACCTTGCGTTGGCATCAATCTGTGACACCTCATACAGCTGCGGCGGCGAGAAGCTTGATCAAATATAAACAATTCACGTGGCAACGGATCTCGTGTTTGTATAAGGGAGCTTGCCGCCACAAACTTTTGCAATTTTCTGCAATTCAGTCAGCCAGCAAAGCCGGGCTTGCATTCCGCTGGAGGAACTGTCGCTGTCATGTGAAGATTGCACGAATGGAACGGCAGTCATCGGAATGGCATGTACGATACCTTTCCTGTGAATATGCCATGCCACGTCTCCCAGCCGATTTTCTATTCTCGGTTTCCACCTGTAACCACCATCGAGCCTCCCACTAAGCGAGAAAGCAATCATATCCACCGAAATAAAGGTAGAAGTCCGACCATCCGTCATTTTCATCATAAAGAAGATGTAGAGAAAGCGAGGTCGCAAGCTAAGAAACAGAAAAGCCTCCGCCAAGCAGACTCGTAAAGTATCGTAAAGGGGCATTCGCGAAGAGATAATATATGCCGCAAATGTGCGAGAGATGGGTGATAGAGCAAACTATAGGGGGTATAAGACCTGAAACACAAAAGTGAAGAGAAAAGTGCGAGGGTTGCGCGAGAAATCAGAACTGACGCACAACCATACCCATCGAACACCAGAGTCCCGTGATCCCGTGATAAAGCGCAGCCACCATGACATGAGTAGTCCGCCAAAATTAGAGTCGTCCGAAATACCGCATCAGAAGAGCCGCAGAACGTGATCAATGGCTTTCGACAAAAACGCCAGACTGCAAGGAAGAGCGCGGAGCAGCCACCCCAGAAATCAGCAAACTCCACTCGTTGATCTCAAATCAGAGGAAAGAAACAAATCCCTGTCGTCCCAGCAGACCCGGTTGTCGTGTCCGCTGATGGCCAGATCATCCGACCGTTGTTTGGGGTGAAAGAAGAATGTTGGTGTTTGCTCACTCGTCCCACACAAAATCCTGCTCTTCCACCTTGGTGCACGTCAAGTACGGCAGCCCATGTCCCAGATCCCGCATGTCGAGTTCCAGGTAGTTGCGCATCAGCGGCTTGACCACGTCGGCGGCCAAGTTCTTTATTTCTTCCATGCGCCGCTCGAATTTGCGCATGTTTTCCCGCGTGTAGAATTCTGCGTTCAGCTTCAAAAAGCGCTTGAGTTCGTCGCGGCTGAGATACGCATCACCGCCAGTGCCTATGAGACGGAAGACACGACCGGTGTTGAATGGAGGCGGTTCAGCAGGGGGTTGTCCGACCGCGGATGATGTCGTGGTAAGAGCAGCGGAGCTCGCATTGACGGCAGGGCCATTACGCGAGCCAGTTCGGCTGTTGGGAAGCGCGCGACTGGCTGTCTTCAAAATCGGAGCAGGAGGTCGCGACGTGTTTTCCGCCAGCCATTGGCGGAACAGCGAGAGGGCCATCCAATCAATGAATCCGTTGCTTGGGGAGACCCTCTCGCCTCGAGTCGTGGTGAGCGTGAGCTTGAACAGTTTCGTCTCGATTTTGGTCTTGAGCTCTTCCATCTCATCCGCCTTGTCTTCGATAACCTCGAGCACAGCTTGAGGAATTTGGCCGCGGAGCTGATTTGCGCCAACGGGCCACTGGCCGACCACGTGAACTAGAGCCTCTGAGTAAATGACCCGACTGCGGGCAAGAAAGCCTAGTTTCAGGTACGACGGCGGATATTTTGCGATCTGCTTGAAGAGCCGGCCTTGGAAGCGGAGTAAATGATGGTCGACGCGCGGGCCGATGACCTCGAGAGCGTCGTACATGTCGGCGAGCTGGAGAAGCGTCTTGCACTCGACATATGCCTGTGCAATGTTGACAGAGTCCAGCGCCGGCGGGTAGTTGTAGAATATTCGGAAGAGGTTTGCGTAGTCGCGGAAGATGTCGTCTTCGGGATCATAGGTGTGCGCCGGAGGGGGAGCAACGTTCAGCGAGGAGAAGTGCGCCATACTCCGGAAGAAACCAGTGCTCGGAGCTTGAGGCTTGTTATGGACGGGAGGTGGTAAGGGAGCATGTTCGCCGGTGAAGGACACGGGCGGTGCTTCCTGCTGAATCGGTTAGTTACTGAGGACTGGAGTGGTGGTTGTATGTGCAGACGCACCTTTTGCACCAGCACCGGCATCTCGTCGCCGCTTTCTCCCCAGTCCAACTCGAAGCGCCATCTTTTCCTCCGGCCGGTCTCGTCAACTGCGGGAACACCATGCGGCAGCCGTGCCAGCGCACCGCCGCTTGGTATTGTTCTTTCCAGCTGCTGGCCACCGTTTGGCTCCGGGTTGGTTTCTTCATCGAAGAAACCGCTGCATTGCGAGAGGATCAGGCGGTGCAGGAAGAAGCGCTCTTCTCTCCTCGGCGCGGTGGCCCCGCCGTAGGGAGTGACTGAATTGATGGAGCCTCGGCGCGAATGCGGATTGGAGGTGATGATGATGTCGACATCGCCGGTTTGGGTGAAGATGGGGAACTCGTTCTGAGGCTGGTAGGAGGTGCCGCCGGCGTGGGAGCGGATCTGGCGCGAATGGCGACGGTGCGAGGAGATGAGTGGCGCCCGGGAAGTCGAGGCGACGGACGGCGCGCGCGAGGCTGGGCGGATTGCAAGGGTCTGGCGGTCGGCCGGACCTGTATCGGGGTACGAGACCATGGCGGATAATTTTGCGAGGCGCACCTACAGCATGGGCGGGCGCTCGCGGCAGGATATGGGGCGCCAGGCGTGGAATTCTTGGTCGAGACGGGAGGCTGGGAAGCGTGGTGTTGATGGAATACAAGCGGCTGCGCGCGCCAGGAACCCCGCGTGACCCAGGCGTGTCAATCGCCGCGCGCGGCTTTATCGATAGGATCGGGGGCAGGACGCGACGCAAGCGACGCAAGCGACGCAAGGAAAATGCCAGCCTGAGCTCGTCGGGGCGGGCGCGCAGCAGTGCCGGCTCCTTTTCTATGCGGCGTGTTTCGGCCAGCAGCTGCACGCGGGCTGCGGCCGGCTCGAAACAACAATCCACTGCCAGCCGGCTTCAGCGCCAAGCTTTGAGACGTGGCACACCAAGCTCGCGCTCTGGCCGTCCGTCTGGGGCAGCTCCTCCGTCGCCAGCGGCCAATCGCCCGCCCGCCCCGAGCAAACCTCGCACCCTCGCCTCTTCACCATCCACACTGCTTGCAGCGGTGTGTATGCAATTTCTCCCACCCCTCTGCAGCACACATGCACTTCTCATCCACTCGCTGCAGGCCGCCGGCTGCATGCCAACACAACGCCTGTCGGGCCACCGGCATGCCTTGATCGCCGTCCCGGGAATTCCTATTGCCGCTCTGGGAACTTCACGATGTGAATCCCCAAGCGTTCTCTCGCTAACCTTTCCACTCCGCGCCGTCTCCACCCTGCCCCCACCCGTCAACACCAGCCGCCGGCGCCGCGCAAATTGGTGCAAGTGGCGAGAGAACTTACAGGCTTTTCATCTATGGCAATTACTAATGTGGCAGATACAGAAGCGGGCACTTTTGTTTGTAAGCACCTTTGGTCCACTCGAGTCTCCATACGCATCCGGAGAGTGAGTGACGGAAAAGACACCCGACGTGAACATAGACTCCTCACCGCCTGTGGAGGTCCTGTGACTTTAGCTGCATCCCACGACGCGCTCCTCCCGCCAGCCTTGTAGGGCTGTGAGGCCTCCACCCATTGCATCACCAGGCATGCCGACCCTAGACGACGATGATACTGTACAGCTGTGCTGAGACAACAAAGCAGCCCACCACGTGGAAATCCGAGTCGTGGTGTTGCACATCGAAAACTGAGACAGCAATCCACTCGCTTGCGTTTCCCCACCGCTCGGCGGGTATAGCCGCGCAAGGCCACCTTCTGGAAAACGCCGTGGCCCGATTCCTCTGACTGATCGTCCGCCTGCCCCGATTATTCCGTCTTCCGTGGCAGGCTCTGACCGTTCACGCGTGTTTCAGGACATCCGCTTCTTCTCAATCGTCTTCATGCCGCCCATAAACGGCCGAAGCACCTCCGGCACCGTCACAGTTGCCGTCTTCTCGTCCCAGTTGTTCTCAAGAATGGCGGCTAGCACTCTCGGCACAGCCATTGCCGTGCCGTTGAGCGTATGAGGGAAGTCCAACTTGCGGCCAGCCTTCTCGAGCCGGACCTTGGTCTGCAGTCGCCGGGTCTGGTAGTCGGTGCAGATGGACGTGGACGTGACCTCACCCCACCCCTCGTCACGGTCGCGGCGAGATGGGAAGAATGCCTCAATGTCACGCTTCCTAGACGCGCTAGCTCCCAGGTCAGTTGAAGGCATCTCAAGGATGCGGCAGTGCAGCCCCAGCGACTCCAGAATTTCAGTCTGGATTGACAGCATTTCCTCGAACACGGCTTCGGAGTGCGCGATGCCGCGTTCTGTGAAGAAGCCTTCTCCCTCGTGTGTGTCCGGCAGCGTCCAGGCGAACATCTCAACCTTGGTGAACTCATGTACCCGGTATAGGCCCTTCGTGTCTACTCCCCTTCCCCCAGCTTCGGCGCGGTAGCTCCTACCGACACCAACCATCTTCAGAGGCAAATCTGCATCCTCAATGGTTTGGCCAGCCATGAGGCCAGCCAGAGGGATCTCGGCCGTGCCGGCAAGCACGAGGGAAGGCTTGGCCTTGTCTTTCTCGGCTTGCTCCAGCGCGTAGATCTGCTGCTCGCCATTTTGGTCGCGCGGCTGAAAGCCGCAAGCTGAGGCGATGTGTGAGTAGACGATCGAGGGCGGCGAAACGGGTTTCCAGCCTCTCTTCCTGGCGACTGTCAAGGCATACTGGATGAGAGCTTGCTCCAGCAGCGCTCCCTCGTTCATGAGATAGTACCAGCCCCAGCCAGACGTTGTCCCAGCGCCGGCAAAGTCCAGCAGTCCCAGCTCGGAGCCGATGACAACATGCGACTTCCATACCCTGTCGGTGGCGTCCTCGCCTTGGCGATCAGGGTGCTTGTTGATGTAACCAACAACCTCGGGCGTGTCGCCGACAGGGGTGTTGGTACTGCTCAGGTTCGGCAGCTCAAGCGCCAAGCTCTCCATGCGCTCGACGAGCTCCTTCTCCTTCTCTTCAATGCCAGTGAGCTTGTCCTTGATCTGCTTGCCCTCGACCTTCAAGGCGTCTTGGTCCATGTCGGGCTCGGGCGTGGTGTCGCCGCTGAGGGAGGCGGCATTGGAGAGCTTGCGGCGCAGCAGGTTGCCGCGCTCGCGCAGCTGGCGGGCGTTGAGCTGGCATTCCTTCCACTGGTCGAACAAATCGATAATCTCCCACGAATGCTTGCTCTGGCCCCTGTAGTTGCGGTCGATGCAGTTCTGCTCGTATAGGCCGGGGTTCTGGCGGACATGCTTTAGGTCCAGCAGCGGCTTCGGAGCTGTTGATGGCCTGACATAGTGGCGGCGCGGGACGAGGTGGGTGCGGGGCTGGCGCGTAGCGGAGGTGCGGGAGCGCAGCAAGGCGGAGCGACACGGAGCGCAGGCAAACAGGAAGGCGCTGGGGGGCTTCATAGTGCGGGTGCAGAGCGGCAGATAATGCAGGACAGTCGTGGTTTGATCGAGTGGACGGAGGGGTGATGCGGGAACTTTTTCGAGAGCCGGGGAGGAGCTGGTGCCAGCAGGCGGCCGCAGCTGCAGCGCGTCCGTCCCCGCGTGTCAACGACCCACGTAGCACAATCACAGTGCTGCACCTCGCGCATCGCGCATCCAGACCCTTCTCAACGCCCTCAATTGCACACATGCCTCGCAGGAGGCGCGATGCTGACCCGACTATTGAACGGGCCCCGGGCGATGCTGCAGCAAGCCCCAATGCCTCTTCGTCGCCCCCACCGCCGCCGAAAAGGACGCGCCGCGTGCCAACACCAGTCGCGCGCGTGGATGCATATGTGCACCGATCCTACAAGCCCCGCGTGAAGCACCGCAATCACCCAGACTCGGGCGTGAGCGAGAACTTCCACAGCGTGCCATATCCCCTCGGCTTGATGCCGTATAGTTTATGGCATGTGCTCCATCATCGCGGGGACCCGGCCCCCTCCGAGCATCGCTTCGTTTGCCCCGCGTGCCGCAAGCACAGATCTCCTCCTTCTCCCCACAGACAGAAGCTTTTCCTTATTGCCGAGCGTTTGTCGTGGGAGGACGGTACGGTGCCGACAGCCAAGCGCGAGTTGAATCAAGAGCTGACGTGGGAGATGAACTTCCAGCTGGGAATTGAGGCTCGAGCCGCTGCAGGACCCCGAACAGGTGGCGGGCGGCAAGAATAGCAAGCTGGATCGGTGGTTTCCGTTCGAGAGCGAAGTCGACTGTACAGCTGCCCTGCAGCTCATTGCAAAGGCCGACTGTCTGTCCGAGAAGTCGTACTCGTTGTGGTTGAAGATGTTGGAGGCTTTGTACACGGTCCTCCCCGACGAGAGGCAGGAGCGACCCGTGTCTCAGGACGCGCTTCCCCAGGCAGCGGCTTCCCAAGTGGACACGGCGGCGTCGGCAGACAAACACGCGGCTTCACAGCTGCCGACGCCGCCATCGTCTTCGCAACCGTTCGCCAGCCAGACATCTCAGGGTTCAGCTTCAACCGAACATTCACCTTCGCCATATCACTATCGCGAACCACAACCTGTCGACAACTGCGACCCGACCACGCCCGTCGCGAAACCCATCCACCGCTCCCTGCCGGAATTTTACGCGCTTCTAGACACCATCGAGCGCACATCATACGTCGGCGCGCAATATCTAGAAGCATACGCCGAACAATTGCGCCACGACTGTTGCGAGGGTTGCTGGTGGAGCCACAACATTGCTACGGACGATAATGCGCTTTCAAGCTGAGTAAACGTCTCGACGCATACCTCACTCGCAACGCCCACACCCACCGGGATTGGCCCACATTATGACCGTCAGCCAAGCCACGGCCAACCCCTTCGCTCGCGAGGAGTCGCTCCGATGCGATCTCTTGCGTAACATGGCCCGGCGTGCATCGAAGAGTAGAGGTAGCAGCACCTCCAAGGATTCCAGCACCGAGGCCGCCCCAGATACTCGTATAGACCAACCTCGTGAGACATACAAACCTCCTAACAGCGTTCCCGAAGAGCTTGATAAGAACGTTCACCAGCCAGTCCAGCCCGTGAGCCCGGCCCAGGTACCAGACACTCCTGAGATCGAGATCGAGCCTCCGTGGCAATACCCGGATAGGGCGTGGCGCAAGCATCCCTTGGTGATGAAGTACTCCGACGAGGTCTTGGTCTTCATCCCTAAAGAATCGTACCCCGCCCATGCCGATGCGGCTGTTCCGCTAATTGCCTGGTTGCGTCAGCCCGGCAGACTTTCTCGGCCGCTGACGAAGTCACTCTACTCGGGCGTTGTCAGAGTCGAGGGGATGGGCTGGATCGTGACCTTCGGCAACATTGCTGGGGCGCTAGACCGCATGATTCTCCTTCTGGAGTGGAAGGCGGGGCAGACATTGATGTTCAAGGGTAACAGGTACACCATCCAGATGCATACAAGCATCCCTCTGGAGTGGATGCTCTGAGCATTGAAGGCTTTGTGCACTGTGGATTGGAGCCTTCATCGAGGAGAAGGGCAGGAGTGGAGTAGGGTATTCTAGCGTGGGGTATTCCTTGAATCATCAATAACCATTGAGTGACAACATGTGGAGCCTGATCTGCTGCCACCTTACGCAGTGCCAACCATATGAAAGCAGAAGATCGACAAAGCATAAGGTCAGCTTGTTCGTGTACATGTTTTTGCACACCGAGCTTCTGTTCAGACGTAATCGTGGACACCACATTTGCACATTCGCGTCCCGATGATATCACTAATGTGAACGAGCCGACTTCATACGGAGTTGAGCTTGACACGCTAATTGTTTAGGAGCCGCAACTATGACACTCTGGCTGCATGTCGCGGACACTAAAGCTAGTGTGCCATTCTACACCACACTATAGACTCTTTACCCCGCACCTCACTACCGTAGAAATTGGTGCATAAGCCCCACCATTACATAAGCCCCACCCCTTAGGAGGGCAAGACCGCAGAAATTGGTGCAAAAGCCCCTTCCCACCCGGTTATAAGCCCCACCCCTCATACCCCCTCC
>JAJMYO010000370.1:0-19260 GCA_023087385.1 Diplodia sapinea | reverse complement strand
TATCGAAGGAGTAACGCTTTATAAGGTTTACCTAGCCGCCCTTAATCTTTCTTCTAACTCTTACGGAACGCGTTCGCTACGCGTCCTATAAGCTTTAACTTCCTACCTTAAGCGCTCTTCCTATATACCGGCTATTATAAAGGTATTAAAGTAAGAAGGGTAATATAAAGGCTAAATAATATTAAGTAAGGGTTTCGGGTGTTACGGACCCTAGGGCATAAGGGCTTTATAACCCTAAGGGCGGAAAGCCCGCACGGGAGAAAGCACCGTAGGGGCTAATAAGCCTTATAGGTAATAGAGCCGCACGGTTAAGAATCCCGCACGGGAATCTTAAGGATAAGGGAATCCGGCGCGTACGGGTATAGCCTTAGGTAGTAGCCGAGCCCGTAGGGGAAATAGGACCGTAGGGACTTAAGGGTCTAGTCGGATTAGCGTCCCGTAGTAGAAGCGGATTCTAGAAAGCGGGAAATAGGCACGAAGGAACGGACGTGAGTAAGGTAGTTATCTCGACCGACCTATAGGTCGAAAGTCGGAATTACGGAAGTAGCTCGAAGCGCCGAAGTCACGTGCGCCCCCTACACTAGATCTATATAGATCTAACCTAAATAGATCTAACCCTTATAGATCTATGACCATTAGATCTATAGGGAATAGATCTAGATTATAACTAGCTTTCCTATAGTATATAAACACACTCCCTTAGCTAGCATCTTAACCCTTCGTAGTTAACTTAAAGTTCCAATTTAACCCTATTAATTTAGAGGTAACCGGCTTATCGTGCATCGCATAATCACGTGATACTTCCTTCCCTAATTATTATCATCCCTCTCTTATCTCTTAAGGTAAAACCCCTCGGTTTACTCGACCTACTAAGCGACTCCGAAGCTTAGTAGAAGGAGCCTACCGTTATACTTTAACTACCATCCTTGTAAGAGGAGGAAGATAGTTAATCCCGAATAGGAAAGTATCCCTAGTATAAGAATCACTGATATACGTAGTAAATATGGTTAACACTACCGTTAGCATAAACGACGCTAGAAGTATCCCACAACTAAACCCTACGTAGACCCCTACGCTAATAACGCAGGCCCTAACCCTCGAATAACTCTACGCTATAGTCTAAGGGCTATAAGTAGAAAATCGCTAACTTCGCGAATAGGCGTAGCCCGCGATAGAAACTACTCGAGCACCTAGAGTTAAGGTCCCGTAACCCGATAAATACTACGGGGACCGCCGAAAGACTTAGGACTTCCTCACGTAACTAGACGACTACCTACACTTCGCCCGGGAATAGTTCGTTACCCCGGCCGATAAGGTCCTCTACGTAAGCACCTACCTTAGAGGCACGGCGGCCGACTAGTTCCGACCCTTTAAGAGAGAATACTAGAATAAGCCCGACTACTAATGGTCCGAGCCTACCCGAAAAATCTTCTCGGACTACCGTAACTTCGTTAAAGGGCTTAAAACGGCATTTAGCGGAATCGACGAAACTCGCTAGGTAACCCGTACCCTCTTATCCCTTAAATAGAAGGGATCGGTGTAGGACTACACCACTAGGTTCTAGGATGCAGCCTACCTAGCCGAGGGTTACTCCGATATAACCCTACGAATATTCTACTATAACGGCCTAAGAGAGGAAATTAAGGAAGCTATAACCTACTACGAGGAACCGGAAACGCTAGAAGACTTAATCTAGCTAGCCTTACTTATAGATAGACGCCGTAACGAGCGATGGTTCGATAAGAAACCCTATAGGTCTAATAGCTCCTAGCTAAGAAAGCCACGACACACTTAGGAAGGAGGTGACGCTATAGAGCTAGACGCCACGTAAAGGGAATAAAAGGGTAATGGAGGAAAGGGTAAACGCAGATAACGAAAGGAGTTCACACCCGAAGAATAATAACGCTTCGATAAGGGGTTATGCTTCCGCTACGGAGAAAAATGGGATAAGACGTACCGCTACTAGTAGCGAAAGGAGGCGCGTAGGAACGCAGCCGCTACCTAGGGTAGGGACTAAGAAGACTTAGAGGTCACCCCCGCTGCTACACCTAAAACCGTTAGTCACGCATCTATGAGCTAGATAGCGTGCTACGACGATGACTATATCATCCACTAAAGCGACAAGGACGCCACGGGATAGTACCCACGTGCCCGCTACGTCGGCGCTACTATAAGGAAGTAGGCCTAGCAAGAACTCGAGGACCTCGCTACAACTATACTATAGGACGCCGACCTAATAAATAGCGACATAGGAGAACTCTACGATAGTACGCCCGAATTAAGCGAGGCGGAAGAAGAAGATGGGAAGGACGAAGCTATCCTAGCCCGAATCGAAGAATATCTTAACCGATATAGAGAGACCCGGCGAACGGATAACCTCGCGCTAACTACGACCTAGACCCCCGCTATACGACTTAACCTACGTACCTACTAATATCGAGTCTAGAAAGGCGTCCTAACCGAACGGATTTACAAGCCCGACGGATGGGACCACTAGTACTACCTAGCATGCACCACTGCTAAGGAAATCGCGGAATAGCTAAAGGACGAAGCACGAGGGGCTTAGTAATAGGAAGACCGCGCGCACCTAAGAAGCATGGTAATAACCCTAGGAATACACGGGATAGCGACATTCCAACGAGACATCCTCTAATGGATCCCCCTATTAAAGTATAAGCGCCTAACGATGTAATATTAAGTCCGTAACGGAAGGGTTTATTACCGCCGAAAAATTAAGAAGTAGCACTAGACGCAATAGAAGGAAACCTTCCTCCCTATAAGGGAATAGGACTTCTACTTCTACGAAGACATCTTATAATCGTCGGGTAATAGCCCCTTCCCGCGCAGCCGAGTAGAAGAACCCGAGGAGCTACGCACGTATAGCGCCTATAACGCTCCTTAATCGGAAAACTAGACGGCCTCCCTAGTTAGGGACCCTAGGAGGGGCCGTCGATTAGGTCCCTTAACCAGGTTACATGCGCATTAAACGGATAAATACCTACCGGAAACGAACTCTTTTAACTGCTCTATATGCTAGTACGCATTAGAAGCCACCGAGCCTAGGCGATGATAGATAGCGGCGCGTAAGGGAACTTTATTAACCCCGCCTATGTCTATAAACGCCACATGCACCGGCAAACGAAGGAATACCCGTACCCACTAAATATAGTGGATGGATCGCCTACGAAATAAGGCTAGATCCGATTAGAAACGGGAACCTTACCACTTTCCTTGAACAACCACAAGGAATTAATTAACCTTAATATAATGATAATCCTAGGACACGACATTATCCTAGGAATACTATAGCTTAAAACCTATAAACCCTATATCCGCTAGAGAACCGGAGAAATCATATTCCCGGACGAAAACTACGTGAGACACCTCGCCACCGCTAAACGTATAAGCTAGACGCTAGAAGCCCGAGCTAAAGCTAGAAGCCCGAGCCCGGAGAGCTAGGGCTAGAGCTAGGAGCTAGAAGCCTAGAGCGTAGAGTAACAAACCGACGTAGGAGTAGGAAGCTCCGTCGACGTATAAGAAATCTCGTTAGCGGCGATTAAACGCATAAGACGTAGAGGCGAATAGGTGTACCGCCTTAATATCCGACCTAGCGAAGAAATAGAATAGCGCATCATTACTAAGATGAGGGCCTACCGGAGCTAGTCTAAAGAATGGTCACCTAACGCGGGGAAAGCCGATACGCGCTAAACGGGGCCTCTAGAGAAGGATAACTACCTAAAGCTAGTCGAAGGAGACTACCCCTAGAGGATACATGCTAGACATAACGGAAGGCCTAGTACGGCACCCGCCTAGCTAAGAAAGGGCAACACCCTAAGATAAATCGCGGAAATATAGTCCCTCGAAGACCCGTTCGCCGAACGAATTAGCCCTATATATATACGAGTAGTCGACGAACGAGAAATACGGGAAATATATAAAGACGACCCTAAGGAAATGAAGCGTCTTCTAAAAGAAAACGAGAACGAATACCGACCCGCGATACCGGAACTAGACACCGTACCTAACATCTTCTACGAATATAAAGCGGTGTTCTAAGAAAGAGGAAAAGGATAATTGCCGAAACACTAACTATGGGATTACGAGATACCCCTTATCCTAGGAACGCAGCCCGCGTTTAAACCGATCTACTCCCTCTCTTAGAAGGAAAGTGAAGCTTTAAGGGAATATATCGACAAGAACATCGAACGAGGATATATACGGCCTTCGTTATTACCGGCCGGCTACCCTATTCTATTCGTCCCAAAGAAAAACGGTAAACTCCGACTTTGCGTCGATTATAGATAACTAAACGATATTACGATAAAAAATCGATACCTACTACCCCGCATCGACGAACTATAGGATAAGCTTCGAAGTGCTAAATACTTCACTAAACTCGATCTCCGAGAAGGCTATCACCTAGTTCGTATAAAGGAAGGGGAAGAATGGAAGACGGCGTTCCGAACTCGGTTCGGACACTACAAGTATATAGTCATGCCGTTTAGGCTTACTAACGCCCCCGGTACGTTCTAGAGCCTAGTTAACGATACGCTACGCCCGTACTTAGACGTATTCTATACGGCTTACCTAGACGATATTCTAATCTACTCGGACACGCTTAACGAACATACTAAGCATGTAAAGAAAGTCCTATAAGCACTATAGGATAAGGATCTCTAAGTAGCACCCGAAAAGTATGAATAGTACACCTAGGAAACGGAATTTTTGGGGTTTGTAATCACACCTAGACATATTAGCATGGACGAGAAAAAACTAGACGTAATTAAGGAATAGCCCGAACCACGAACCATTAAGGAGGTATAATCCTTCTTAGGTTTTGCTAACTTCTATCGTAAGTTCATCCTAAACTATGTAAAAGTTACGGAGCCTCTTACCCGACTTACGCGTAAAGAGCACGGATTTTAGTAGGGAGAAGCGTAGTAGAAGGTATTCGAGTCTCTCAAACGAATGTTCTACGAGGCGCCTATCCTAGGTATTTATAACCTAGAGCTACCCGTTATTATGGAGACGGACGTATCGGACTACGCCATCGGCGCTTGTATCAGCTAACTAGACGAGTAAGGCCGACTCCACCCGATCGCGTACTATTCTCGGAAAATAACACCCCTAGAGCTTAACTATGACGTCCACGACAAAGAACTACTAGCCATCGTTACGGCTTTTAAAGAATAGAGATACTACCTCGAAGGAGCTAAACACTAAGTAACTATTGTTACGGACCCTAGGGCACAAGGGCTTTATGACCCTAAGGGCGGAAAGCCCGCACGGGAGAAAGCACCGTAGGGGCCAACAAGCCTCATAGGTAATAGAGCCGCACGGTCAAGAATCCCGCACGGGAATCTTGAGGATAAGGGAATCCGGCGCGTACGGGTATAGCCTTAGGTAGCAGCCGAGCCCGCAGGGGAAACAGGACCGTAGTGACTTAAGGGTCTAGTCGGATTAGCGTCCCGTAGTAAAAGCAGGATCTAGGAAGTAGGAAATGGGCACCAAGGTGCGGACGTAAGTAAGGTAGTAGTCACGACCGCCCAGCACGATAGAAGTCGGAATCCCGGAAGCTACCCGAAGCGCCGACATCACGTAGAAGACCCACTTAATGGATTAAAAGGCTTAGCACTAATCTAAGTCCCTAAATGATCCCACAATACGGCTAATCTAACCTCAGTCGTGATCTAGATTGTAACTAGCTTTCCTATAAGTATATAGACACACTCTCTTAGCTAGCATCTTGACCCTTCGTAGTCAACTCAAAGTTCTAAATTTAACCCTATTAATTTAGAGGTAACCGGCTTATCGTGCATCGCATAATCACGTGATACTTCCTTCCCTAATCATTATTATCCCTCTCTTATCTCTCAAGGTAAACCCCTCGGTTCACTCGACCTACTAAGCGACTCCGAAGCTTAGTGGAAGGAGCCCACCGTTACACTTTAACCACTATCCTTGCAAGAGGAGGAAGATAGTTACTCCCGAATAGGAAAGTATCCCTAGTATAAGAATCACTAATATACGCAGTAAACATGGTTAACACTACCGTTAGCATGAACGACGCTAGGAGTGTCCCACAACCAAACTCTACGCAGACCCCTACGCCAATAACGTAGGCCCTAACCCTCGAACAACTCTACGCCATGATCTAAGGGCTATAGGCAGAAAATCGCCAACTTCGCGAACAGACGTAGCCCGCGATGGAAACTACTCGAGCGCCCAGGGTCAAGGTCCCGCAACCCGATAAATACTACGGGGACCGCCGAAAGACTCAGGACTTCCTTACGCAACTGGACGACTACCTACACTTCGCCCGGGAATAGTTCGTTACCCCGGCCGATAAGGTCCTCTACGCAAGCACCTACCTTAGAGGCACGGTAGCCGACTAGTTCCGACCCTTCAAGAGAGAATACTAGAATAAGCCCGACTACTAATGGTCCGAGCCTACCCGAAAAATCTTCTCGGACTACCGTAATTTCGTTAAAGGGCTTAAAACGGCATTCAGCGGAATCGACGAAACTCGCTAGGCAACCCGTACCCTCTTATCCCTCAAATAGAAGGGATCGGTGTAGGACTACACCACCAGGTTCTAGGATGCAGCCTACCTAGCCGAGGGTCACTCCGACATGACCCTACGAACATTCTACTACAACGGCCTAAGAGAGGAAATTAAGGAAGCCATGACCTACTACGAGGAACCGGAAACGCTAGAAGACTTGATCTAGCTAGCCTTACTTATGGATAGACGCCGTAACGAGCGATGGTTCGACAAGAAACCCTATGGGTCTAACAGCTCCTAGCTAAGAAAGCCACGACACACTTAGGAAGGAGGTAACGCTATAGAGCTAGACGCCACGTAAAGGGAATAAAAGGGTAATAGAGGAAAGGGCAAACGCAGACAACGAAAGGAGTTCACACCCGAAGAACAACAACGCTTCGATAAGGGGTTATGCTTCCGCTGCGGAGAAAAATGGGATAAGACGCACCGCTGCTAGTAGCGAAAGGAGGCGCGCAGGAACGCAGCCGCTACCTAGGGTAGGGATCAAGAAGACTTAGAGGTTACCCCCGCTGCTACACCCAAAACCGTTAGTCACGCATCCATGAGCTGGATAGCGTGCTACGACGATGACTGTATCATCCACTAAAGCGATAAGGACGCCACGGGATGGTACCCACGTGCCCGCCACGTCGGCGCTACCATAAGGAAGCAGGCCTAGTAAGAACTCGAGGACCTCGCTATAACTATGCTACAGGACGCCGACCTAATAAATAGCGACATAGGAGAACTCTACGATAGTACGCCCGAATTAAGCGAGGCGGAAGAAGAAGATAGGAAGGACGAAGCCATCCTAGCCCGAATCGAAGAATATCTTAACCGATATGGAGAGACCCGGCGAACGGACAACCTCGCGCCAACCACGACCTAGACCCCCGCTATACGACTTAACCTACGCACCTACCAATATCGAGTCCAGAAAGGCGTCCTAACCGAACGGATTTACAAGCCCGACGGATGGGACCACTAGCACCACCTAGCATGCACCACTGCTAAGGAAATCGCGGAATAGCTAAAGGACGAAGCACGAGGGGCCTAATAATAGGAAGACCGTGCGCACCTGAGAAGCATGGCAATAACCCTAGGAATACACGGGATAGCGACATTCCAACGGGATATCCTCCAATGGATCCCCCTATTAAAATATAAGCGCCCCACGATGCAATACCAAGTCCGTAACGGAAGGGTTCACTACCGACGAAAAATTAAGCAGCAGCACTGGACGTAATAGAAGGAAACCTTCCTCCCTGCAAGGGAATAGGACTTCTACTTCTACGAAGACATCACACAATCGTCGGGTAATAGCCCCTTCCCGCGCAGCCGAGTAGAAGAACCCAAGGAGCCACGCACGTATGGCGCCCACAACGCTCCTCAATCGGAAAACTAGACGGCCTCCCTAGTTAGGGACCCCAGGAGGGGCCGTCGATCAGGTCCCTTAATCAGGTTACATGCGCATCGAACGGACAAATACCTACCGGAAACGAACTCTTTCAACTACTCCATATGCCAGTACGCATAGGAAGCCACCGAGTCTAGGCGATGATAGATAGCGGCGCGCAAGGGAACTTCATTAACCCCGCCTATGTCTATAAACGCCACATGCACCGGCAAACGAAGGAACACCCGTACCTACTAAATATAGTGGATGGATCGCCCGCGAAACAAGGCTGGATCCGATTGGAAACGGGAACCTTACCACTTTCCTTAAACAACCACAAGGAATTAATCAACCTTAACATGATGACAATCCTAGGACACGACATCATCCTAGGGATACCATGGCTTAAAACCTATAAACCCTATATCCGCTAGAGAACCGGAGAAATCATATTCCCGGACGAAAACTACGTGCGATACCTCGCCACCGCTAAACGAATAAGCTAGAAGCTAGAAACCTAGAGCGTAGAACCATAAACCGACGTGGGAGTAGGAAGCTCCGTCGACGTATAAGAAATCTCGTTAGCGGTAATTAAACGTATGAAACGTAGAGGCGAATAGGTGTACCGCCTTAACATCCGACCCAGCGAAGAAATAGAACAACGCATCATTGCTAAGATGAAGGCCTACCGGAGCCAGTCCGAAGAATGGTCACCTAACGCGGGAAAAACCGATACGCGCTAAACGGGGCCTCTAGAGAAGGATAACTACCTAAAGCTAGTCGAAGGAGACTGCCCCTAGAGGATACATGCTAGACACAACGGAAGGCCTAGTACGGCACCCGCCTAGCCGAGAAAGGGTAACACCCTAAGACAAATCGCGGAAATATGGTCCCTCGAAGACCCGTTCGCCGAACGAATTAGCCCTACACACATGCGAGCAGTCGACGAACGAGAAATACGGGAAATGTATAAAGACGACCCTAAGGAAATAAAGCGTCTTCTGAAAGAAAACGAGAACGAATACCGACCCACGATACCGGAACTAGACACCGTACCTAACATCTTCTACGAATACAAAGCGGTGTTCTAAGAAAGAGGAAAAGGATAATTGCCGAAACACCAACTATGGGATCACGAGATACCCCTTATCCTAGGAACGCAGCCCGCGTTCAAACCGATCTACTCCCTCTCTTAGAAGGAAAGTGAAGCTTTAAGGGAATATATCGACAAGAACATCGAACGAGGATACATACGGCCTTCGTTATCACCGGCCGGCTACCCTATTCTATTCGTCCCAAAGAAAAACGGCAAACTCCGACTCTGCGTCGATTATAGATAACTAAACGACATTACGATAAAAAATCGATACCTACTACCCCGCATCGACGAACTACAGGATAAGCTCCGAAGTGCTAAATACTTCACCAAACTCGATCTCTGAGAAGGCTATCACCTAGTTCGTATAAAGGAAGGGGAAGAATGGAAGACGGCGTTCCGAACTCGGTTCGGACACTACGAGTACACAGTCATGCCGTTTGGGCTTACCAACGCCCCCGGCACGTTCCAGAGCCTAGTCAACGATACGCTACGCCCGTACTTAGACGTATTCTATACGGCTTACCTAGACGACATTCTAATCTACTCGGACACGCTTGACGAACATACCGAGCATGTAAAGAAAGTCCTATAAGCACTATAGGACAAGGATCTCTAAGTAGCACCCGAAAAGTGTGAATAGTACACCTAGGAAACGGAATTTTTGGGGTTTGTAATCACACCTAGACACATCAGCATAGACGAGAAAAAACTAGACGTAATTAGGGAATAGCCCGAACCACGAACCATTAAGGAGGTACAATCCTTCTTAGGTTTTGCCAACTTCTATCGCAAGTTCATCCTAAACTATGCAAAAGTCACGGAGCCTCTTACCCGACTCACGCGTAAAGAGCACGGATTTTAGTAGGGAGAAGCGTAGTAGAAGGCATTCGAGTCTCTTAAACGAATGTTCTACGAGGCGCCCATCCTAGGTATTTATAACCTAGAGCTACCCGTCATCATGGAGACGGACGCATCGGACTACGCCATCGGCGCTTACATTAGCCAACTAGACGAGCAAGGCCGACTCCACCCGATCGCGTACTATTCTCGGAAAATGACACCCCTAGAGCTCAACTATGACGTCCACGACAAAGAACTACTAGCTATCGTCACGGCTTTTAAAGAATGGAGACACTACCTCGAAGGAGCCAAACACTAAGTGACTGTTCACTGCGATCATAAGAACCTCACGCACTTTACCACCACAAAGGAACTAACTCGAAGGTAAGTTAGGTGGGCTAAAGAATTGGCATCCTATAATATAAAGATTACCTATAGAAAGGGATCTGAGAACGCTCGCGCAGACGCGCTAAGTAGAAGAGCCGACCACGTAGAAGGGAAACCTAGTTTGCAACTAGCGGTTTTAAATTAGTAGGAAGACGGAAGCCTTACACCCGCCAGAACGTGCGCACCTATTTTTAGGATAGCCTAATCATGGCTTAAGAAAGCACCCGACACCTCGCTTACCCCGGTTAGGCTACTAGCCCCGGCGTATCGCTTAGAAGGCAACGCCTAGACGAAGAAAATCCGAGAGGCCTACGAACATGACGCAATAGCCTAGGAACTCGGAAACGTGAACGACGACCCTCGCTTAACCAAAGACGCAGAAGGCACTATCCTATATTTAGGATTAATCTACGTCCCGGTCAAGCTTCGGGAGGAAATCATTAAAGACATCCACGAGGCACTAGCACACGGTTACTAAGGAATAGATAAGACGATCGAGAGGGTTACTAGAAACTACTACTTCCTAGGCCTAAGAAGAACCGTCTAAAGGGTGGTTTCGTAGTGCGACCTCTACATCCGAAGCAAGGCCTCGAGACACGCACCCTACGGCTTACTTTAGCCACTACTAGCCCCGAAAAGACCCTAGTAATCCATCTCGCTAGACTTCATCACGGATCTACCCCAGTCAAAAGAACCCTTAACTAGCGTATCATACGACTCAATCCTAGTCATTATCGATAGGCTTACTAAATACGCGTATTACTTACTATACCTTAAAACGGCTAACGCGGAAGAACTCGCCTACACATTCCTTAGAACGATCCTCGGCAACTACGGGTTACTAGAAGAGCTCGTGTCAGACAGAGATCGGCTATTCACATCCCGATTCTAGCAAACTCTCACCCGTTAGCTTAGTTCCAAACACAAGTTATCCACCACGGCACATCCACAAACGGACGGTCAGACAGAACGTACCAACCAGACGCTCGAATAATACCTCCGCTATTACCTCAACTACGCTCAGGACAATTAGGTTAAACTATTACCCCTTACCTAATTCGCGTATAATAGCTCTAAAGCGTTAGCGACACAAGAATCACCGTTCTTCGCCAACTACGGATATGAGCTAATAGCTTACCAAGAACCGATACTAAGCGAATCCCTTACCTAGAAAGGAATCCTCAAAGTAGACCAGCTAAAAGCACTCCACAAATAGCTCAGCCTCGACATCGAGTACAACGGATTTCTAATGTCCCGCTATTACAACAGACGGCACTAGGAGGCACCGAAGCTAAAAAGGGGGGATAAAGTTTACCTCCTCAGAAAAAACATTAGAACTAGACGCCCTAACAATAAACTAGACTTTAAGAAGATCGGGCCGTTCGAAATCGAAGAAAAAATGGGAAAGGTCAATTTCCGCCTCAAATTGCCAGACACTATGCGGATACACCTAGTCTTCCACATCGCCCTCCTTGAACCAGCACCAGAAAACGCTACGGTCATCCAACATACGGAAGAAATAATACTAGAAAACCCAGACGCCGACGAAAATAAAGATTAGATCGTAAAAAAGGTCCTCGATAGCGGCTACATCAACGGTTAGTTTAAATATCTCCTCTAATGGGAAGGAAATTAGGACCACACCTAGGAACCACTAGAGAACTGCGAGGGGTACAAAGATCTCATCACGAACTTCCATCGCCAAAATCCGGACCGCCTAAAGCCACCGGCTCCTTAAACGCGAAGGACCCATAATTAAAGAACGGCGTTAACCGCGCCTAATCAACTAGCTTAGACGACTCCAGAGGCGCAGCAGGACCCGGGGAACCGGTAGGACCCACACCGTTATCAGCTGAGGACTCGCCACGTACACGCTTTAGCGACCGCTCCTCCTTAGCATTCTTAGGGTTAGTAGCATCCCCTAAACTCTCTAAGCGATCTAGCTCCTCTAACTCCTTAACCGACTTAGCCTTAGAAGAAAGTATTAACGTAGCCCGACGACGCAGCAAGGACCGTTATCTCTCGGCACGGTCTAGACGAGCTATGGAAGCCCGAAGCTCCTAACGAGCCTTCTCTTCGGCCTAATTAGCCTTTAAAAGGGCCTATCGAAGGCGTAAAACTAGGAATAAGACTTACCCTATCGCGCACACTCGCCACACCGAGAATAAACCCCGTCCATCCGATAAGAAATAAAAGACGGATCCCCTTCACCTTTCCTAAAGTTCGTAAGTAAATAAGCGGAATAAGGAAGCGGCATGTCGGCACCGTTACGATCGATCTCGTCACCTAGAATAAGGTGCTCAGCTCGTTGCGTAGGACGCTTACGTTTACGAGACTCGGTAGAAGACATAGTAAAGAAGGAACTTACGAAGAAGAAAAAAGAAAAGGAAGAAAACCACTAGGATAACGGAAGATATATGCGAATGGCAAATCTTCGGGTCGAAGATCCTTAAGGTGGGGGGTAGTGTTACGGACCCTAGGGCATAAGGGCTTTATAACCCTAAGGGCGGAAAGCCCGTACGGGAGAAAGCACCGTAGGGGCTAATAAGCCTTATAGGTAATAGAGCCGTACGGTTAAGAATCCCGCACGGGAATCTTAAGGATAAGGGAATCCGGCGCGTACGGGCGTAGCCTTAGGTAATAGCTAAGCCCGTAGGGGAAACGGGACCGTAGGGACTCGAGGGTCTAGTCGGATTAGCGTCCCGTAGTAGAAGCGGATTCTAGAAAGCGGGAAATAAGCACGAAGGAACGGACGTGAGTAAGGTAGTCGTTTCGACCGACCCGTAGGTCGAAAGTCGGAATTACGGAAGTAGCCCGAAGCGCCGAAGTTACGTGCGCCCCCACACTAGATCTATATAGATCTAACCCTTATAGATCTATAACCATTAGATCCATAGGGAACAGATCTAGATTGTAACTAGCTTTCCTATAGTATATAGACACACTCCCTTAGCTAGCATCTTAACCCTTCGTGGTCAACTTAAAGTTCTAATTTAACCCTATCGATTTGGAGGTAACCGGCTTATCGTGCATCGCATAATCACGTGATACTTCCTTCCCTAATCATTATTATCCCTCTCTTGTCTCTCAAGGTAAAACCTTCGGTTCACTCGACCTACTAAGCGACCCCGAAGCTTAGTGGAAGGAGCCTACCGTTATAGTTATAATCTAGTGTTTAGTAGTTTAGTCGTGCTAAGATGAATAAACGTCTAAACTTTATTAGTTTAGTGGTTCGGGGTGCTAAGCCTAGTTAAACTACTAAACTAAATGAGTGGGTCGCACGTGACTTTAGCGCTTCGGGCTACTTCCGTAATTCCGACTTTCGATCTATAGGTCGGTCGCGACGTCTACCTTACTTACGTCTATTTCTTCGTGCTTACTTCCTACTTTCTAGAATCCGCTTCTACTACGGGACGCTAATCCGACTAGACCCTTAAGTCCCTACGGTCCTATTTCCCCTACGGGCTCGGCTACTACCTAAGGCTATACCCGTACGCGCCGGATTCCCTTATCCTTAAGATTCCCGTGCGGGATTCTTAACCGTACGGCTCTACTACCTATAAGGCTCGTTAGCCCCTACGGTACTTTCTCCCGTACGGGCTTTCCGCCCTTAGGATTATAAAGCCCTTATGCCCTAGGGTCCGTAACACTACCCCCTACCTTAAGGATCTTCGACCCGAAGATTTACTATTTACGTATTTCTTCCGTCGTTCTAGTAGTTTCTTCCTTTCCTTCTTTTCTTTCGTAAGTTCTTCTTTTATTATACCTCCTAAGCGTTCCCGTGACGAGTCTTCTTATCGTACGGAGTTATCTACTACTACTAATCTTACTCCTATTACTCGTGCTTATTTTAACTATAAAGCTAACGGTCGGGTTTATCGTATAGGCCCCCGTTCTTCTCGTTATAGAGAGTACGTTACGCGGGGCTCTAGTATATATAATACTTAGCGTTTTTCTATAGCGGCTAGTAAGTATCTATCTTTTCTTATGCTTTCTTCGCTAATTAACTAGTAAATCGCCTTCGTCGCTAATAAGAACGGATCCGCGCTAAGGAGGAGACGGAATATAATACTCTATAGTCTTCTTTAGAGGAGCTAAAAAGGCTTTAGTAATAAGCCGAGAAACGTACTTAGCTAGCTTCGGCTAAGTTATCTCGTTTACGTAAGTAGCGTCGACTACTTAAGGAACGAGGGTTTACCGTTCTTAATCGTACCTCTATTACGGAGGATATTACCGCTTTAGAGGAGGAGGACTAAAAGGCCTTAGAGCACTTAGTTACGGGGGATCCTATTATCCCTAAAAATGCTAAGGAGGAGCGATCGCCGAAGCGTTTACGTAGCGAGTCCTTAGCTAATACCGGTATAGGTCCTACCGGTTCTCCGGGTCCTACTACGCCTCTAGAGTCGTCTAAGCTAGTTAATTAGGCGCGGCTAACTCCGTTCTTTAATTACGGGTCCTTCGAGTTTAAGGAGCCGGTAGCTTTAGGCGGTCTAGATTTTGGCGATAGAAGTTCGTAATAAGGTCTTTACATCCCTTATAGTTCTCTAGTAGTTCCTAGGTATAGTCCTAATTTCCTTCCTATTAGAGGAGATATTTAAACTAACTATTAATATAGCCGCTATCGAGGACCTTTTTTACAATCTAATCTTTATTTTCGTCGGCGTCTAGGTTTTTTAGTATTATTTCTTCCGTATATTAGATAGCCGTAGCGTTTTCTAGCGCTAGTTTAAGGAGGGCGATATAGAAGACTAGGTATATCCGTATAGTGTCTAGTAATTTAAGGCGGAAATTAACCTTTCCTATCTTTTCTTCGATTTCGAATAGCCCGATCTTCTTAAAGTCTAGTTTATTATTAGGGCATCTAGTTCTAATATTTTTTCTAAGGAGGTAAACTTTATCCCCCTTTTTTAGCTTCGGTACCTCCTAGTACCGTCTATTATAGTAGTAGGATATTAGAAATCCATTGTACTCGATGTCGAGGCTAAGCTATTTATAGAGTGCTTTTAGCTAGTCTACTTTAAGGATTCCTTTCTAGGTAAGGGATTCGCTTAGTATTAGTTCTTAGTAAGCTATTAGCTTATATCCGTAGTTAGCGAAGAACGGTAATTCTTATATTACTAACGCTTTAGAGCTATTATACGCGAATTAGGTAAGGGGTAATAGTTTAACCTAATTATCCTAAGCGTAGTTAAGGTAATAGCGGAGGTATTATTCGAGCGTCTAGTTAGTACGTTCTATCTAACCGTCCGTTTATAGATATACTATAGTAGATAGCTTATATTTAGAACTAAGCTAACGGGTAAGAGTTTACTAGAATCGGGATGTAAATAGCCGATCTCTATCTAACACGAGCTCTTCTAGTAACCCGTAGTTACCGAGGATCGTTCTAAGGAATATATAGGCGAGTTCTTCCGCGTTTACCGTTTTTAGGTATAGTAGGTAATACGCGTATTTAGTAAGCCTATCGATAATAACTAGGATCGAGTCGTATAATACGCTAGTTAAGGGTTCTTTTAACTAGGGTAGATCCGTAATAAAGTCTAGCGAGATAGATTACTAGGGTCTTTTCGGGGCTAGTAGTGGCTAAAGTAAGCCGTAGGGTGCGTGTCTCGAGGCCTTACTTTAGATGTAGAGGTCGCACTACGAAACTACCCTTTAGACGGTTCTTCTTAGGCCCGGGAAGTAGTAGTTTCTAGTAACCCTCTCGATCGTCTTATCTATTCCTTAGTAACCGTATACTAGTACTTCGTAGATGTCTTTAATAATTTCCTCCCGAAGCTTAACCGGGACGTAGATTAATCCTAAATATAGGATAGTACCTTCTACGTCTTTAGTTAAGCGAGGGTCGTCGTTTACGTTTCCGAGTTCCTAGGCTATTACGTTATATTCGTAGGCCTCTCGGATTTTCTTCGTCTAGGCGTTGCCTTCTAAACGATACGCTAGGGCTAGTAGCCTAACCGGGGTAAGCGAGGTGTCGGGTGCTTTCTTAAGCTATAATTAGGCTATCCTAAAAATAGGTGCGCACGTTCTAGCGGGTATAAGGCTTCCATCTTCCTACTAATTTAAAACCGCTAGTTATAAACTAGGTTTCCCTTCTACGTAGTCGGCTCTTCTACTTAGCGCGTCTACGCGAGCGTTCTTAGATCCCTTTCTATAGGTAATCCTTATATTATAGGACGCTAATTCTTTAGCCTACCTAACTTATCTTCGAGTTAGTTCCTTTATAGTAGTAAAGTACGTAAGGTTCTTATAATCGTAGTAAATAGTTACTTAGTATTTAGCTCCTTCGAGGTAGTATCTCCATTCTTTAAAAGCCGTAACGATAGCTAGTAGCTCTTTATCGTAGACGTTATAGTTAAGCTCTAGGGGTGTTATTTTCCGAGAATAGTACGCGATCGGGTGGAGTCGGCCTTACTCATCTAGTTAGCTAATACAAGCGCCGAGGGCGTAGTCTAATACGTCCGTCTCTATAATAACGGGTCGCTCTAGGTTATAAATACCTAGGATAGGCGCCTCGTAGAATATCCGTTTAAGAGACTCGAATACCTTCTACTACGCTTCTCCCTACTAGAATTCGTACTCTTTACGTGTAAGTCGGGTAAGAGGCTCCGTAACTTTTATATAGTTTAGGATGAATTTACGATAGAAGTTAGTAAAACCTAAGAAAGATTATACCTCCTTAATAGTTCGTGGTTCGGGCTATTCCCTAATTACGTCTAGTTTTTTCTCGTCTATACTAATATGTCTAGGTATAATTATAAACCCTAAATATTCCGTTTCTTAGGTGTACTATTCACACTTTTCGGGTACTACTTAGAGATCCTTATCCTATAGTACTTATAGGACTTTCTTTACGTACTCGGTATATTCGTCGAGAGTATCTAAGTAGATTAGGATATTATCTAGGTAAGCCGTATAGAATACGTCTAAGTACGGACGTAACGTATCGTTAACTAGGCTCTAGAACGTGCCGGGGGCGTTAGTAAGCCTAAACGGCATGATAGTGTATTCGTAGTGTCCGAATCGGGTTCGGAACGCCGTCTTCTATTCTTCCCCTTCTTTTATCCTAACTAGGTAATAGCCCTCTCGAAGGTCGAGTTTAGTAAAGTACTAGGCACTTCGAAGCTTATCCTATAGTTCGTCGATATGGGGTAGTAGATACCGATTCTTTATCGTAATATCGTTTAGTTATCTATAATCGACGTAGAGCCGGAGTTTACCGTTTTTCTTTAGGACGAATAGAATAGGGTAGCCGGCCGGTAATAACGAAGGCCATATGTATCCTCGTTCGATGTTCTTATCGATATATTCCCTTAAAGCTTCACTTTCCTTCTAAGAGAGGGAGTAGATCGGTTTAAATACGGGCTACGTTCCTAGGATAAGGGGTATCTCGTAATCCTATAGTTAGTACTTTGGTAATTATCCTTTTCCTCTTTCTTAGAACACCGTCTTATATTCGTAGAAGATATTAGGTACGGTGTCTAGTTCCGGTGGTAACGTGTAGGGCGTCGTTACGCGGGGTGAAAGCTAGGCGGCTAAAGGGTAGAGAGTAGAGTAACGAGCATGAAGGGGCACATAAATAAACATAATAATAGGAATAATATAGGTGTATAAAAGTAGTAATTAGTACTCATCTTAGTGTTATAACTAGTAATACTTAATTCGGTAAGGGTGTAGAGCTTAATAGGTCATTTAATTTAATCGTAATGCGTAAAAGTAAAGAGTGTGTATACTTCTCTCTTCTTTAAAATGAGAGTGCTACCTACTATATATGCTTATACCTACGCCTTAGCATGGCCGTTCTATCCTACTATACCGGTATCGCGGGTTAGTATTCGTCTTCGTTTTCTTTTAGAAGACGCTTCATTTCCTTAGGGTCGTCTTTATATATTTCCTATATTTCTCGTTCGTCGACTACTCGTATATATATAGGGCTAATTCGTTCGGCGAACGGGTCTTCGAGGGACTATATTTCCGCGATTTATCTTAGGGTATTACCTTTTCCTAGCTAGGTAGGTACCGTACTAGGCCTTCCGTTATATCTAGCATGTATCCTCTAGGGGTAGTCTCCTTCGACTAGCTTAGGGTAGTTATCCTCCTCTAGAGGCCCCGTTCGGCGCGTATTAGCTTTCCCCACGTTAGGTAACTATCCTTCGGACTAGCTCCGGTAGGCCTTTATCTTAGTAATAATGCGTTATTCTATTTCTTCGCTAGGTCGGATGTCGAGGTAGTATACTTACTCGCCTCTACGTCTTATACGCTTAATTACCGCTAACGAGATTTCTTATACATCGACGGAGCTTCCTACTTCCACGTCGGTTTATAGTTCTACGCTCTAGGCTTCTAGCTTCTAGCTCTAGCTTTTCTAGCTCGGGCTTCTAGCTCTAGCTCGGGCTTCTAGCGTCTAGCTTATACGTTTAGCGGTAGTAAGGTAGCGTACGTAGTTTTCGTCCGGGAATGTAATTTCTCCAGTTCTCTAGCGGATATAGGGTTTATAGGTTTTAAGCTATAGTATCCCTAGGATAATATCGTATTCTAGGATCGTTATTATATTAAGGTTAATTAATTCCTTATAGTTATTTAAGGAGAGTAGTAAGGTTCCTATTTCTAATCGGATCTATCCTTATTTTATAGGCGATCCGTCTACGGTATTTAGTAGGTACGGGTATTCCTTAGTTTACCGGTGTATATAGCGTTTATAGACATAGGCGGGGTCGATAAAGTTCCCTTACGCGCCACTATCTATCATTACCTAGGCCCGGTAGCTTCTAATACGTACTAGCATATAGAGTAGTTAAAAGAGTTCGTTTCCGGTAGGTATTTATCCGTTCGATGTATATGTAACCTTATTAAGGGACCTAGTCGACGGCCCCTCCTAGGGTCCCTAACTAGGGAGGCCGTCTAGTTTCCCGACTAAGGAGCGTTATAGGCGCTATACGTACGTAGCTCCTCGGGTTCTTCTACTCGGCTACGCGGGAAGGGGCTATTACCCGA
>JAJMYO010000369.1:0-19391 GCA_023087385.1 Diplodia sapinea | reverse complement strand
TTCGGGTAAGGCAGGCGGGGATGTCGTGGGGGAAGTCTCTACCCCGCACCACATTTGGCTGCCACTGCTGGCTTCCCTCCTCACCCTCGGCATCCCAACCTTCAACCGCCTCAACTCGCCGTAATGCACCCAATCCAAGCCCCTCCCCACCTCGACATACGTCCTCTTCTTCAACCAACACCCTTCCTCCAGCCTCAACAACCCCGCACGTTGCTCGTCATCATCCCCCGCACGAACCAAAGGCACGTAGCTCCGCAGAAACCGTTCTTCCTCCTCGACGCTCTTCCACGCTATCGCCGCGGCCTTCTCGGCGACGGTCAGGCCGTGGAACGAGGTCGCGGCGAGGCAGCCGGCGTAGCCGGTGGCGTGGCCGACGGTGACGACGAGCACGGGGTGCTGCGACCACGACGCGCCGTTCCACGGCAGCCATGCGAGGAGGCCGGGCTGGATGTTGGCGAGGGAGAAACGCAGGGCGGGGTCATCGTTGGCGTTGGCGTTGGCGTGGTGCAGGGGTGCTGCTGTGCTGGGGGAGGAGGGGCTGGGTGGGTATTGGTAGTACGGAGGAGATGTGGCGAGCGCGGGAGGGATTGGCATCGGGTGCGCGGTGTACTGGTGTTGTTGGTTTGCAGGCGGGTAGCTGGCGATCTGCAATCCGGGCTTGGCGTCGTTGGTTGAGGGGTTATTGGCGTGGGATGGGTGGAATCCAGTAAAGGAGGGACCGGGGTAGACACCCGGGTGCAAGGGTGGCGCAAGTGCGGGAGTAAGGATCGGCCGGGAGGTATGGTGTTGCTGGTATTGCTGGTACTGTTGGTACCGTTGGTGTTGCTGGAATTGCTGAAACTGCTGGCATTGTTGGTTTTGTTGGTTCTGCTGGTAGATTGAGAGAGGTTAGGTTGGGACGCCGCTAGAGGGCAGCCTGGGGTCGGACTGGAGGATAGGCTGGTGGCCCTTGACGGCGCGGCCGCGAGGTGCGGGCGGTACGACGGTGATGGCCTTGATGGGCTTACTAGCTGCGGCGGTAGTGGTACGGGGCGGCGGTGGTGGTGTTGGGATGATTTCGGGCGTGGTGGGTGTGGTGGTCGCTACGTCGGTAGGTGTACTGGCTGCCGTAGTGGGGCGGCGGCGGCTGCGGCGGCCGTGGTGACAGCGACGCTTTTTGGCTGGCTTCGACGTGTCAAGCGCTTCGGTGTGTTCCGGGGCAGGAGAGGCGGGTGGATGGTCGTTTTCGTCGATGGAGAAGGAGGGGGTACTCGCTGCGCCATCATCCCAGATCCGCTTGAGAGGCCGGGTATCAATTCTGTTTATAGGAGCAAGAGAATTGTCCGGCGTAGAAGGTATTGTCTTGCCTCCATCATCTGGAGCTATGTGTCCGGCGGCTGAGATGTTCGCTAAGGTGGAGTCTAGTGTTGGTTGGCAATGTAGTCAAGAGATTGGGGTCAACCGGTTTCTGAATTTACCTTCAGTGAAATAGTGAGCATGGTCATTCTTAGCTGATAGTAGGTTCGCCATGATATACTACAAGAGAAGGATATCGGGATAGGAAATGGTTAAGGAAGATTGCTGGAAAAAGAAGAAAGTCGGATCCTCAGCGTCGGCAAGGAGTGACACCAATGGAGGAATGTGTTCAGGAAGGTGGTGGTGCTCCAGAAAGGGCACTTATGAAGGCGTGGACCAGTGATGACGGTACTATCGCCAACACAAACTCACGCCTTGTTCACCAAACACTGAAACGCACGAAAGCGCAGGGTCCTTCTCGGCTGTCATAGGTAAGTAGGTCACTTTTTGGGCAGCTCTGAGCTTTTGTGTAACGAAGAACTTCTTTGGTCTACATCTACTCAGTCTCTGCGAACGGTCGTCAAGACTCTACCCCGAAAATCCACCAAGCCACGAATCAAGCACCGCCTACTGGGCGCTCTCGTTTTCCGAGTCCTCGTAGACATCTCCGATGTCTACATCCGCCGATCCATCCATCTGCCACCTCTCCCTCTTCTTTTTCTCCTCCGCATCCCTGTACTCCCCGTCCTTCCCCAAGTACCACCTGGAGTAATTCTCCAGCTTCCTCATCTCCTCCTCCGGAAGGAACAAATCCGGGAAGACACCGAACCGCGAGTACTTGGAGAAGTAGTCGATGTGGAGTTCTGTGTCGCCGTGGATGTCGACATAGCTCCCCTTCTCGGGCATCTTCTCGCCGTTCGCCAGCCTCAGCAGTGGCGTGCCGTGATGAGGCTGGGTGCTGCCGTCATCGACGAGCAGCCACTGCTTCTCGTGCCACTTCTTCTGCGACTGGTTGACGTATTCGCCGTACTTCTCCATGAAGCCTCCAATGTTCCTGAAGGAGGACTTCTTGAAGAATTTGATCTGTTGCGTGACAGGGTCGATGGAGCGGACGACAGCTGGGTGACCGCTGTAGTCGAGACCCGGCAGGTCGTCGATGAAGATGACCTTGCCGCGGTAGCACTCGCTCAAGGACACCTGGAATGCAGGGTTGCGTCGTCTGCGAGGAGGTGGCTGAGTGGCAGCCTGTCGCGGGTTGCTCTCGAGCGGTGGCGCGCTGCTGGGGTTGAAGTCCGTGAAGGGGACAAACCTGCCGCGGCCACGGCTGGAAGAAGGCCTGGCCTGGGCCTCGGGGGCTTGACGAGCTTGTCGACGACCCGGACTGGCGACTACGTCCGGCTGCTGGCGGGGAGCCTGCTGACGCGACTGGCCCATGGCGAGGGTCGGGAAGTCGTCATCGCCAAAGGGCCTGGGAGAAGCACTGGCGCTGGGACCGGTAAGAGAAGGGCGACCGCGCCGAGGATGAACGGGCTGCGAATTCGCCGAGGACAGGACAGGTGGGCGTTGGCCTCCATGCTGGCCAGCGGTGCGACCAGGGCCTCTCGATTGGAGGCGAGGACCGGTTGGAGGAGTACCACGGCCTGGGAAGTGCTGGACTGGAGCCTGCTGGTGTCGTCGAGGAGGATATGGTGCGCCGAACCGAGGGCCCGTAGGCGGCAACCGGCCGCCACCAGCATCACGGCCATGGAAACTACCCTGTCCAGTAGGGTAGCCTCGACCGCGGCTGGCGGCGGGGTGGTAAGACGGAGAAAACTGGCTGTTGTGGTAGCCACGTCCTTGACGCCGGTGGTAAGTAGGCACATGGAACGAATGAGTAGGATGTCTGTATATACCGGACGCATTCATGCTGTACGGCTGCTGCCCATGCTGCCCCACGGCCGGTGGACCCCTGTAGTTGGGGTCGAAGAGAGAGGAGGACGAGGATGCGGTGGGTTGGTCATCATCTGTTGTGGTGTGTGAGCAAAAAATTTTGAGGTGAGCCATGGAGCGGGTCATCACTTACCTTGAGGGCCACTCCGAGCGGCAGCCTCGCGCTCCGCTTCACGCTCTGCTTCCCGCTCCTCCTCGAGCTTGTTATTGTTGGGGGCTTGGTGTCCAGACATGACCGTGGTTGTTTGGGGCGTAAAGAAGTGGTCTATGGAGACGTAATAAGTAGTTTTATGATAACATCAATATAGAAGAAAGGGTCACAGGAGAATGAAAGAGCGAGAACGGAAGTCACGTCAGTAAGCTTACTTGAAAAGGGTGTGGCGGTTGTTGGAGGATCTTCGCGCCAGGTCAGAGATGGAGGGTGATGGTAAAAGTTTGGAGCTGGGTGGCGGACGAGATCTTAAGTACTCCCGCAGAATCTTAGCGTCTGGCAAGCGCAGCTGCCCTGGAAACTGCGGTGCCAGTTGGCACATGCACCGCCTGGCAAACCTTTCACGATTCACCTTCTGTTTGCCCGCTGGCAGTTCCATGCCATTCGGCGACAATCCGCAAGTTCACACTCAGTTCGCCTGAAAGAGGAAGTCGCGCTCGGACGTGCCTTACTGAAGCACTCACACGTTAGCCCATCTTGTAAAGTCACAGCTCGAACGAAGAAGCTGCCCCAGCGCTGCGGCTCTGATCCGTGCCGCATGCTACACCAAGGACCTACCGTACCTGCATAGAAGCGGGGTATGAGCCATAAGCCACCTTTGCAAACATCTGCGGCACTCTGTCACATGCGGGAAAGCAATTGCGGGGATCGATGCTGCCCGATGCTTGCATCTATGGCAAGCACAGCGAAATTTACGCGCTTGTCGTCATACGACGTAAGGTGGGTGATTCGAACCAATATCTTTACAGCGGTAACCATGTCACAGACTCTCTTGCTTGGGAATCGCAAGTTGTATTGCTAGCAAAACATTGTTAAAAGAGCCAACATCCAGTTGACACGCTTGTCCTGTTAATACAAGATTTTAGCTTGTCCACATATAGGCACACAATTTACACTTACGCTAAATTTAGTCAGAATTTGCTTCGATTATCAGTGGAGCAGGACTTTTAAACTGTCGCTAAGGCTTTACGCACGAGTTGAACGTATGTATATATCTTACGACATGGCTCAAGACGGCTCGATAGACTTCGGGGTCTATAACTCTTCTAGGCAAGAATTGTTGTCTTATTTAAGCAACTTGTGAGACAACTCAGATGGTAGTTTCTGGCATGGAATAAATTCCCTTCTACTGCAGCTGGTTCGGTGGTTACCTAATTGAGCTTCCGCCGGGCTGTGCGCACTTCGCGGGTCCGAATGGATGACACTTGGGATGGGATGAAGGGCCACATAGAGCCTTGTATACTATGTTAGCTTATTTAATAGCAATTTTGTCTCTCTATAAGTAAGTCAAGGCCTCGATTTCTGTTCTAATAAAAGCTCTCCCAGTCATGTTCTTAAGTTACGCTCCGGCAGGGCTTCCAGTAAATCAATTCAATCAATTTAAGCGTTTTGAAGAGTCGGATTGAGTAACATTCAAATTGACTTAAATTGACTTAAACTGGAATTCCGGTGATGAATTGTAAAATTTATTAGCAAACTAGGTTGACAAATTAAGTAAGTAAAACGAAACCTCGAATTGGATTGTGAAATTGATTCAAATTGACCAATTTTGAGATTGACTGGAAGCCCTGCGCTCCGGTGTGCCTTGTACCGAAACTTATAAAACAAAATAAGATCTACCGATTTTTAGTAGGCTTATCTTAACCAATACAGAAACGCTTCTAAGGTATCTTTAACAAGGTATCTGAGCTTGAAATTAAAGACCGTCTTGCCAATTAGGGGCCTCGTTGGAGCCGCTATCTACGGCGACGACGAGGGCGCGTAAAGCCACCCACAGAAAAGACCAGATGGTGAGACTCCGCCGCTTGAGTCTCCGCATCGCTAGTCTCGCTTTAGAAATTTTGTGTTTACAAGTATTTACAGCCGTAGCTTTTCGTAGGAATGTTCACTGTTTAAATTGGGTTTGCTCTGTCTGACGAGGAGAATTGGTTTACTATCTACTGCGGTGGTATCACCAATAGTCTTGAAACCCTTCCCAAGGCCCGTCATAATGGTCTGACATGCCATTTTCCACCGAAGGAAACAGATTGTTCTTCATGACGCGCACGTGCGTCTTCAGAATCCTCATCTGACCCAGCGGCAAGAAAGCCTCCATAAACACCCCGCCAAACGAGTGTTTACTGACCCTATCAAAAGAAAGCTCCAGGACCGTCCCAGTATTTACCCAGCTGTCTTTTCCCAGCTGGTTTCCGCTCAACCGAACAACAGGCGTCCCAAAATGCCCCTCCGTTGCTCCTGATGCGTGACTGGCAATGAGTATATGGCTCATCATGTCATGCATCCTCAGAGCCTGGTCGTTCTTGTTGTAAACGCGTCCAGCATTGCTGAACCGCTTATCCAGCCCACCCGCTTTGGTGAACGAGTACATGGGGAATACTCGCACACGCCTTGCCCCCATGTTGACCCCTGTGACGATTGCTGGACGATCCTTCCAGTGCTCGTTCTCGACCCAGTCGATGTGGATCAACTTGCCAAAGTGCAAGTTGTCGAGGTCGAGATTGAAGGCTTCGCGGTGTGTCTGACCAGGGATCTTCCGTGCCCAGTGACGCTTTGGGTGTTGGGGTGGCCAAAGGTCGTTGTGCGCTCCCACTAGCTCCGGCTTCCATGGGATGCCCTGTCCCTGACAGCCAGTAGGATTGGCGTCGCTTTCTGCAGGCTCAGGCTCATTAATCTTGCTCCAGAGTTGGGGAACATCAAAAGGGCGCCGGGCAGTCGGAAGAGCAGGTATGGGGGTCTTGGGAACGCTGTGACCGGGAGGTGTCGAACCGTGCTCTAGACCGGAGGCGGAGTGCGATTCGGGAGTTTCAGGGTTACTTGAGTTTATACTGCGACCAAGGCGTCTTAAGCCTTGCTCCGCATTCTCTGCTGAAGCATGTTCGTTAGCGGGCTGATCACACGGCTTCGTCGGAGGTCTCTTCAAATTGGCAAACGTACTCTTTGTAGTCTTTATAGATACACCGCCCAGATCCTGGGACGCGCCGACGACAACATCCTTTCCGGGTTGTCCGTCCGGTGCCGACTTCAACACAGCGTTGTAAGCCCTTTTATACGCCTTCTGGCTTTGGTGGGCAACGCGGCGCTTTTCCTGCTGCTCGGAGACTATTGTTTGTAAGCTTCCATGGGTTTGGGTCGAGTGTGAAAGAAACATGGATGTACCTTCAATTGATGGAGCCATGGGGAACAAGAGGGCTCTGTTGTGGTTGGAAGAGAAGAGAAACAGTGCCAAAGGCCGAATGGTCCGATGAGAAGCTCTGCGCTGAAGCGAAATTCCTTTTCGAAAGTTGCGACAATGGAATCGCTTCTGGTTTGCGGTAGCTGCAGAGTGTCTGGTGGATGGTGGTCGGTGTAGGAGAGGCGTAGTCGGGGAAGGGGTGGGGGCGCGCAGGTCATGCCGCTGGGGGAGAGAGAGAATGGCATGGCTGCGAGGCGCGTCGCCGCCGTCCGGTGGGTCATCTGAACTTCCTTAACACCTATTTTCCGCGACAGGGGGTATCTGATCTCTCTCCGGGCGCTGACAAACCTGATCCATGCCGCATGTCGCACTTTGGCTGGCCACTCTGCCTGATACACCACCAACTACCCATTATGGTACGCGTCGGACGACTGTATACAGGTACAGCCACACCGATGTATGCTGTTGAAGCTGCTTTGGCCTAACGCAATGGTTTTTGAGTCCTTTCAAAGTCAGCGCGACGTCAATAATACAGGATACGATGAGACTCAAGTTTCACATACGTATATCGGTGGGGAACATTCCGGAGTTTGGATGTCGCTTTGGACGCATACGGTATTTGAACGATTCTACATTCATGTCCCCAGTCTGTCGTGATTTATATATGGATCCATAGCTACAAGTGCAAGAAGTTTACCAGGCTACCAAGCAAGCGCAAGCGCGGGCACACAACTTACTTGCCAGCAATCAGATTCGCCCATGCTTGCCAATTTCACTTGAGCAGGCGCTCGAGTTTGGTAAGCATGCTTATTGATAGCCCTGACATGGCGCCTGATAATCTCTTTGCGCATGAAGAGATGCTGCTATAAGTGAAATTCGGCATCAGAAAACACTTGCGGCATAATCAAAGCAACTTTACAAGCATTTTCCGTAGTAGAATGGTCTGGCTTGGTCAATACCAAAGTCCTCTGATCACTCGTAAACTGCTTAACCAGTCAGCTATCTTCTTTCATGGCTTGATCTGGTAGCTACATCCATTTGGACCGAAGCCATAAAACCGTCGCCTTTGATGGATCGAGACACCGGTCGATGTAAGACACAGTGTCAGTGGTCAGATGATTCTCACACACTTAGGTGAGACATTGACTTTGTTCAAGATGTCTTGATTCCAAACAAGAGTATCTTCACTGCAGGGTTGAAGCACGTTATTGCATTGTTTACGAAGTTGTTAAGGCGATCGGCCATATCTTTGAACAACGCCCGCCCAGGTCTTTGGGCACTACACAGCATTGTTCACGCACAATCCTCGCGTCATATTAGTTAAAAGAAGGTTGCAACATCGTCGCTATGCCTCCGTCAGTACCGCACTCCGATCAAGGGTCATGGCTTACAGTACGAGTACCCTCATCTTCCCCCGCACCTCCGACGAGGAGGCTGTGTGCAACCTCTGCTTCGAGTACGGCGGTGCCGCGCGCAATGAGCCTATCATCGCGCTTCCGTGTGGGTGCAACTTCCACTTGTGCTGCCTTACGCTCGCCTTCAAGACGCAGCATGCCATGGTCTGCTTCTTCAATTGCCCTGCTTGCTACGCTGATCTGAACAGCAATGGCGAGCGCTCCCGGGAGCTGACGCCTCCGTCTGGCACCCTGCTCAAGATCGAGACTATTGGCGAGCATAACCAGGTGTCGGTGTTTCATGACGAGGACTCCGAGGACGTTACTGGACATCTTGTCTACCGTGAGCACTATAATAGCGCGGCCGGTACCTTGATGATCTCGGTTACTCGTGTCCTGGAGAGCGGCATTTTGTTCTAGAGAACGACACTCTTGAGCGCATCACTTTATGTCGATGTCTGTTCTGCATTTGAACTTGGGCTAGAAGGCCGTCAGTTATTTGTGATATTGGACTGCGATTAGGGTTGGATATGCATTGGTTAGCATCTCGAAATTAGAAAAGGATTTATTCCACCAAAAGAGGCTCTTACATCTAAAGTGAATGTCGTTTCGTTTCTACGCAGACTAATGTGGAATAGTGGAAAAGCTGCTGTCATGAGCATAGGGCTGTGGAAAGTAGTCTGAACTAGAAACTGTTATCCCGCCGGCATTGTGTCGTGTCATCAAGAGACGTCCATCAATACGAATCATGGATGGCGGATCATTCTGAAGTGGAATGGCTGCGTAGGCATAGGCGAAACTCAGTTGCATTGTTCGTCGACGTTCGTTCGGGCCAGAAGCAATTTCAAGAGACAGCATCACAATGAATCACGGCCGCAGTGGCGAAAGCGGCGCTGAAACGCAGGCGAAGCTGCACGAATGCGGCCCTTTTCGGTTCAGCGCACACGACTGGAGGATAGTAGCAGTCGGTTGCAACCTATGAAACTCGGCGGAGAAACTTTCAAACCACTTCAGACTCGTGGCTGCATGGCCGTCGCCCCAGAGTCGATGATTGGTAAATTGATCGCAAGTCCTTCGCTCGACTGCAAAGGATGCACGTATGCTTTCTGTGCACACCTTTACCGGAATCTCGAGTTTTGGACCCAACCCAACGTCTGCCGTGTTTTCATTTCCTCTTTCGTGCCTCAAGGCCCATGGCATGTGTGTTCGGCAGTTTCCCGAAGAGGAATTTATTAAACGACCAATCAGAACCTCCGCACGCCGAATGCTCCCGGAGAAACGCAATCCCGAGCACACGACAACAGCCCAAGGCTCGCGACGGGCTTGATTGCTTGTAGATCGCTTGGTCGCTCGCTTAGAAGCAGTCCATCTGAGTTGCTTATTGGTGAGTTGTCAAGCAAGTATATCTGCTCGTGAGCGCTCCATGTTGGCGGGGCTTGTATGCAATAGCATTCTGCTTAATGTTGCTTGATGCTTGCCGACAACTGCTCGCGATAATGTTATGGGCAGGCCGCTCGTTTTTGTTAATAATTTGGCGCTTCCAGCTTGTAATCACGCTTTTGGGAACTCTATGTTACGCAACGGATAAGTACTCAGGTGAATCGCCATTTTCTTCATTAGTCCCGAGCGCGGCTGCGATGCGGTTGGCGCTCTGGCTCTGGTACCTGTCAACGTCAGCCGAAATCTGCGGACCACTACTTGCACACAGCCAGGACGTCCAACCACAATAGTGAGACGTCAATTCGGTTCTTTAGCTTCGGCATTGTGGTGATATGACCCATGGATCATGAAGCAGATGTCCGTGGTCGCAACGAAGCTATCGTAATTTCTGCGAAATCACAAGAAGATGATAGGCAAGTATTACCTCTATTTAAAAGTGAGTATACGACAGTGAATGAGATGAAATGCTTGGGTTCTTCAGGTGCGGCGGGGGTGGATTTCGTTGTGCGTGCGCGGTATACTCGAGTTCAGTATCAGAGATGCTCTGACATCAGGAGGTTTGTCAGGCTGGCCGTTGAGCTTTCATTTGGCCTAAGGTTGCCGTGTGCTCGGCGGGGAACACATGCGAGCGAGGTCGCGTCACTCCCCGGCCATATCTGGCGAAACACGCGAGCCTTTGCTCCCACCTTCTTGCCTCGCTTTTATAGGCGCTTCCACCTCATGTCAACAACCTCTCCCTCAACAACCCTGCGCTCCATGCCGCGACGACTTTCACTCATTTCCCTCAACTTGAGATTTCAAGATCAACATTTTCAGATCTTGCCGCGTCGACTTCGCGAGACATGGATGCACATAACTGCGCGGAGATTCAAAACTGGCCCACGACCGGTACAGTATCTAACACCTTGCCATGGCATATTGCTAATACAGCTGCAGGCTACCACAACTCTGGCATTCTCACTTTTCCTCGCGCTACGTCGAACATTGGGCATCCAGTAGCCCCCATGCAGCACATGGCCTCTGGTCATATACACATTTCAACCGCTCCAACAGCAATAAGATCAACAGGCCCATCCAGCCTCGCCCAAACCTCGAGATTGCCTACCGGCTACCCATCCAACGCCTCGGCCACCTTCGACCACTATACACCCCACACCTTGCACGCACATGGTCAGGCTTTTCATCCTGTCGCTCACAGATACAATCAACAAGTTCCTGCAGTCCAGCAGCCATATGCTGGCTACGCTTCATCGCCGTATGGTGCTGGCCAGTTCAGCCATGGAAACCGCCCGATGAACAACCAGGCATACTTAGGAGGCGGAGGCGGCGGCGGCTTACCTCAGATCTATCCGCCGCAGTATCCGACGTACACACTACCTGGCCTCGCCTTCAATACTTTCAACGCCGGGGTTGCTCCTCCGATGCACTACTGCAATGCTCACGCTGTTCCGTTCCAGGCTCCTCCAGCTCCCAAGGGGCGCAAGCGGCGCATTGCCAGAATCTACGAGTGGCACCATACGAGTCCGACAACGTCGAGCAAGCCGGACGCATCCAGCGACCCTGCCGCCGAAGCTACACACACGCCAATCCAAGCTGCTCCTCAGCATCACGCCCCTCCGACAACCGCACAAGAACAACAGCCGACCACGCCATCAGACACCCAGGAGCGCCTCGCTCCCAGCAAGCCAACGAAAGACCCACAGACCTCCCCCGTCGACGACGTCGGCATGAGCCCCGCCCTCCCTCACTCCCCCTACCCCACGCAGCAGCAGATGATCAGCCGCACTAGCTCCGCCGCCCATGAGCTCCTCGTCGACGACGCCGCGGGCGGCACCAGCCCGTGGCAATTTACGCTGTCCGCGCTGTCCGTCGGGCTCATTGTGCAGATCAAGCCCAACGCGTGCGGCTGGAGCAACCACCCGGGCATCGTGCTGGGCTGGGACGGGCCGTGGCGGATCCGGGTCGCGCAGATCACGGGGTTCGGCGCCGACAACAAAACCGTGCGCGAGCGCTTCGCGCACATTGTCAACGAGCGCCAGGTGGAATACCTGTCCAAGGCGTTCCTGCTGATCGCCGACAGTGGCCGGACCGAGACTCATTACGGCTGCCCGGTGCTGGAGATTGCGGACGGATTGTTCCTGCCGAAGCGGTCCTATGTCAATCTGCGCGTGGTCAAGACGCTGAGGCTGGCGCAGCTGATGCTGTTTACGCCCGAGAAGCGGTTCGTGAGGAGGTGCTTGACGCCGGAGAGCGTGGGGGCGATGTTGGAGTATCGTGAGAGTATTGCGGAGCTCTTGAGGAAGCAGGATTGGGAGGATGAGTTGCGGAGGGAGCGGGAAATGTTGGGGAAGCGTGGCAGGTATCTTGGGCAGCCACAGCAGCATGTTTTTTCGCAGGCACCGCGGCAGGGTCAGCAGTGGCAAGGACAGTACCGGGGTCCGCAGCAGTACCAGACTGGATGGTACTGATTGAATATCAGCGGGACTTTTTGGATTGGAGTTTGTTTGATTTGAGAGAGCTAATTGGAGGGTCTCTTAATAGCCTGTTTGGTTTAAGTCTTAGTTTCTACATATATTCCACGATGAAAACATCTGCTGTGCGTTTCGGAGACGTAGCTCATGGTGTATTTCAAGAATAAACAGTAACAGCTGTTTGTTTAGCTCTTAATAAACTAGCATAACTATCATTGCTTCCTCGATACAGTTCCATTATCTCAATTTCCGGCAACTTACAAGCTCATACGCGATGATGATAGTAACAAAGCCCAAACTATGCCGGCCTCTCATGCAAACAAAATTAGGATTCATTGTAGCAGTACAAAGCCCTCGTGGAAATGAACTGCACAAACAATCACGACATCAAAGAATCAGCAATTTTCACGCGGTATTTGGCCAATGCTTTACCTTTCAAACCAGTTTTTCGTAAATGGTTTGATGTTTGGTACGATGGTAGCAATATAACTAAGGTCTCCTGTGACCAAAGCCTACGAGCCACGCAGCTACGTTATATAAGCCTCTCGCTCTCCATGCTGTCATTGCATGCAGAAAATTGGTTTTTCAGAAACAGTATATGCTATACTAAACTCATTGTTGAGCAGGTTGAGCCTCTTTGCCCAGATACCTGAGATACCAAAAAGCGGGTCGTCAGGCAACGCATGGAGTGAAAGCTAACCTCCCCTCAAATCACCAGCTAGTCAGTCCCAACAGTCGCAACCTTGACTGAATGGAAGGTTGTGGAAGATCCGAACCAGCCAAGCGATGCAATCTGCCGCTGCGCTGAACTGCCTTACTTCTTCGCCGCCGCCGCCGCAACTTCAACACCAACCTTACTATTGCCCAGACTCACCCTCGTGCGACAATTTTCAAGCCAGCACTGCTACTGTCATCAGTCTCATCCAACGGCTCTCTTCAATTCAATCGACCGCACTTGAAGTTCTGCCACCATGAGCAACCACAGTATGAACACCCGTCCTGTCATTCCGCGCCGTACTTCTCTGACAGAAACCCCTCAGATCAGTACGGCAGTGCCCAAGGCGGTCGCTATGCTGGTGATCAGACACCGCGCCAGATGCCGCCTCCGAACGCGCCTACAGGCCCTCGGCCCACCTGTTGCCAACTGCACTACCTGAACCCCACTTGTGGGCTCAGGTGCAACGGCATGGCCATCCGCAAGGGCTCCTTCATGACGCAGCCCGCCCCGTACGGTCGTGATGGTTTCGCTCCATCTGGTCCTTACGGCCACGCAAATCCCGGCGCCTTCACATATGCACCATACCAGCAGATGCCGCCTGTCGGATCGCAGGGTCATGGTGAAACCGCTCCACCCAGAAGAATGACACCGTCGCACGGTGCCAGTCGCCACACCGCAAATGAGCGGATGCTGCCATACGCACCGCAGCAACAGCCGGCACAGGGCAGGCTACCCATGGGCTATCAGCAGCAGGGCTTGAGCTCTAGCCCCACATCAAACCCTTTCATGCAGCAGCAGCACTACCAGCAGCAGCAACCGCCCTTCACTCGTCATACTCTCCCCAACCGTCCACCCAGATCAACCTTCCAGCACCCAGCCACCTACGGCGCCGCGGCACGCGACGAGGAAGAGGACTTGTCAGGGCCCCTCTCACTCGCCGGCCTGAGGGATGTCTCGTTCTCACAGCCCGCCGCCGGTGCCGCTCCAGTTTCCACCATGCCTCCTCCTCCCACCCCGCATCGGCGCGGCGCCGAGTCCCACTCGTCAGCATCGACACCACTAGCGATGCGGAGCAGGCAGAGCAGCGTCAGCGTCAGCGGCGCCGCCGGCCCGCCGGGGGCGTGGCAGCAAGCCAGCCGCAAGCGGTCGCACGCGCGGTTCGACCTGCGGCTGGCGGACCTCGAGCGCGGCATGATCGTGCACCTCAAGCCCAACGACACGTGGGGCACGGGGCGGCACCTGGGGCTGGTGTACGCGTGGAAGGACGCCGGGTACGTCGAGATGCTCGTCGGCACGAGCTTCGCCGGCCGCGGCATGGCCGACAAGATGCGGCGCATCCGCGAGGGCCACGAGAAGGCGCGGATCGGGAGGGAGTACCTGCGCGTCGGCGACGGCGATGACGGCGATGGCGCCGCGGACCGCGACTGCGCGCCGGCGTACGCACGGCTGGGCCTGCCCGTGTTGAGGCTGAGGGGCGGCCGCACCCTGAAGAAGCCGACGTACTTCAGGTTCGTGTACCGCTTTCACTGCGAGCTAACGGACATCTGCAAGTACGCTGATGGCCAGAGCCTGGACAACAAGTATGTCCTCGACGAGCAGAGCTGGGAGTTCTGCCAGCGGTACTTGGAGCACCGCCTGCCCGTCATCAAGAAGGCGGAGGCCGAGGTCAGGCGCCAGCAGCGGGAGAAGGAGAGGGCTGATGAAAGGCAGCGGGTCGAGAAGGAGAGAGCAGAGGAAAGGCAGCGCATTCAGGCCGAATTGAGGCAGAAGGTCGCCGAGGCCGTGAGGGGTCTTAGCGCAGTGTCTTCGCCGGAGATTGAGTAGGACGTGGTGGAGGATGCACTCTAATAGGGGGAGAATGTAGCTGCTCTTCTTGGCCTGCGTTGGCGTTTTGTTTGCGGCTTTCTTAGGTAGTTACTGCCAGACACTTTACTTCTCAGAATCAACTGACTCTTCTTTTACAGTGGACTCCACACTATATATTCTATTCAGATGCGACATGCTGCCTGCAAGCGAGACGCCTTCTCACACTCCCCCATGCCCTGCTGAAGACTCATAGTCTACATCTATACCGGCCCTGGTGCGGCGGCAGCGCGTAGCCAAGCTCCACCCACTCGCCGGCGCCGTCGCGGTATTGGAGATTCTGGATCACCTCATCCGGTACACGGCCGCCTTGCGAGTGGTACGGGCGCAGGAGCAGGAGTTATAGAAGCACGAGTAAGATGATCCCGTACCATCGCGCCCCACCACCCCAGATATCGCGACCCTTCAGCTCCGCCGGCCAACTCCCCCACCGACTACGACCCCAAGCGACCCCCCTTGCCTTCGCGAAGCACTTTAGCACCGCGCGCGCGGCAGACACAGGCATCCTTGCCATCTTCACGGACAGGTCCGCGTCGGGTTCAATTAACGTCGACCGGCACAACCGCTTCTGCGGCGCAGCCGTCGTATTTCTGTTTGGCGGTGTACCGCAAGGCACCGTCAGCAGTATCAGCAGCAGCCAGCCGTGGCTCGCTTCAGCTCCTATATCTCCCCAGATGATTTCGACTCGGTGAGCGTCAAACTTGCTTTGTTCTGTTGGACGACTGAGCATCCTCGCTCAGGCCGAACGCAAGAAATGGGCTTGTCCACGCACTATAACCTAACGGCGGATCCATAACACACAGGAACTTCACATACCTCATCTTCACACCGAATCCTGTACTGAGGACTGGACTTGCAAATCACACCTGTGTGCACTGCTGCCGCAGGAGCCGTCTCCAAGCCCTCATGAACCTACCAATCTTCGTCAACTAGTGCCCCGGTGGGAGCAAAGGGGCGGGCAGCTCTGGCAGCAGGACGCAAACGAGCCTCATGGCCTTCATCCTGAACTAGCAGCCAGGCGAGACCCCATATCCTTTTGACAAGATGTGTCAGAAACAGCTGCCATTATTGCAACGGCCCCACCACTGGCGGATGGAGAGGTCCATCCATCTGGATCTTCCTTAGCTGCACTTTCTTAATCCGACCCTCAGCTTTGCTTTGACACTTTTGATCCAACTCTCTTTGTTTGGATCATTCCACCTACATGTTCTTACTTGTACTCTCATGAAACAACACACGAACTACCCTTCTAGCATCCCCCACCGCCCCATCTCGCCGTCTGGCCCCATCCAACCTCAGCGTGGAGAGGTGGTGCGATGGGAATGTTCTCGATGATGAGGAAGAAGTTAAGGGGGGGAGGAGTGAGTACGTGGTCTATGGAGAATATAGAGGTGGTGGTGGGGGCGCATACATGGGAGAGATGCACTGTGGGCGGTGATAAGGGAGGCGCAGAGGGCGGGCGGATGAGGAGAGGGAGAGGGTGGTGGGGCCGAGTAGTATCTGAAGGGCGTGAAGAAGGACTTTCGGAGGATGGTCGTGGAGGAGAAGGAGACGGAGAGAAGGGAGGGCGGTGCAGGGCTACAGCTACAAATCATAGAATAAACAGGGGGGAAAGGACCTATTCAGAACGCCAAATTTTGGAATTATGTGTGTATGTGTGTGTCCGGATGCGTGAATAGATGGACAAAGTATCAGGATACGAATGCATGATAAAGAAGTTCACATTCATGTCTATGCGTGTTGTTCAACTGCCCAAAAGTATTGATCAATTGTTTCCAGAAAACCTTCCCCGAGAATCTAGTGAGAATGCTACGCTATGCCGAAAAAAGAGTCCAACACGTCGGACTCAAACAAACAACCAAGAACTAATCAAGCCCGAGAACCCGGCAAGCCAACTGAGTGATGACTAGTAGTTCCGGTAGCTGGGACGGTAACTGTTGGAGTAGCGGGGACGATAAGAGCCACGATAAGCCTGGCGGCCCCCCCTCCTCTCGCCCCTCCTCTCGCCCTCCCTCTCCACCAGATGGCTCCTGTCGAAGTACTCGTAGGGGTACGTGTCCTCCAACCAGCTCGCCCTCATGCGGCCGATCGTCTCCAGCGTCCTGCGCTTGTCGTCCAGCTCGATGTGGCGCGGCTCCCAACCCGGCATGAAGCGCGCCAGATCCACGGTGCGGAAGGGGCGGACCCAGTGCAAGTCCAAGTAGGACTGCTTAGGGAGCCTAGGGCCGGTGGGGTTGAGCGGGAGGACCGGCATGTCGTCGTGGCTCCTGGCGCCGGGATGGTCGATGAGGAGGTAACGGCGGCGGAAGCACCGGGCCTTGTGCTTGCTGGCAACATTGTCGCCCCACTTCTCGAAGATGGAGAGGCCGTTCCAATTGGTGAGGCCCATGATGGGCCAGTTGCCGTGGATGTCCTGGCAGCCGACGACGAGGCCCGGGTGGCTGGTGAAGTCCTGGTTGGACTTCTTCTTGATGAAGACGATCATGCCGGGGACAATGTCATCATTGGAGAGCTTCCTGATGTCGCCCAGCTCCCTGGAGCCCTGGGGCGGGAGAGGGTTTGGCAGAGGCGGAGCGAGAGGAGCACGGGGGAAGGACTCATTCGTGCTGGCGGCGGGGAAAGGCAGGTTGGGAAGGACACGCAGGCTGTTGCGCTGCGGACCGGCCGCGGTCGTCTGCCAATCCTGAGGGTAGCCCTCCAGCTGATGGGGCTGCCTCTGGTGGTGTTCAGGACCTAGAAGATCTCGCGAATTATCTGGGTTCGTCACCTCATTTCAAGTTGCAAACGTTACCTGGTGATGTACGGCGCCTGTACCGCGGGCGATAGGTGTCCTGCTACCAGTGCTTTAGCCCGTTCTAGGTGGTGGATCAACAGCTGCAACTTACCGCCTCGTCGTCGTCGAGCTTGCGCTTGCGGCCAGCACCGCCGCCCCGGCCAGCATGAGGAGGAAGACCGCCCTGACGCGTCATGGTGATTGCTGGTGTGCAGGGACGGGGGAGGGTGTGATATAGTAGTGGGGAAGGTAGCGGGTGCAGAAAATCTTGGTGTCGCGAGACGAAGAGGTGGTGGTGCAGAGGGGAAGTGTCGCGAGCGGGCGCAGAGTGGATAAGCAAGAGCGCGCTCAGAAAACAACCCGCCGCGCGCGCGTTTTCTCAGGGTCCAATGGCTTACCTCCTGCTACTCCGCCGCCCTATTGCCAGGTGAAACGCAAAAATCAAAGATTCTGCCGTTTTTATCGCGCAGTGAATGCAGGCATCCATCGCAGATTTTTCCAGACCTGCGCCGGCTACCATGGCGCCTGCCAAATTTCGCGCCAACACCAAGAGTGCGCCGCCACAGCTTGACTGACACCTGTTTTCCCAAGCTCTAGTCTTTCCCAGCGCGTCCCTGAAGACGAAGTGCCGCGCCGCGCTTTAACTGCCGCCTTCGCATCATACCAAATTTCCTGGCAGGCTCCTATACCAATTACGGCGGAGACACTCGTAATTAGTCTTGCTTAGTCCTTTGTTTCCGTAGTTCCAGTGCTTACGCGCTCCTCCCATACCGCCGTCACACTCGTCGACGATTTTCCCAGCTACACGAGGAGCTTGGCACAAGCTGCACGTCGACACCGACCCGCAATCAGCCGCACACTCGCCGCCTCAGGCACCCAGGCACTGCGCCATACTCAAAGTTCTTTCCTCCACGCCGGCACATTCAGGTACCAACTTTTCCTTGGTAGGTCCAGCCAGCCTGAGATGATTTTCCGCTCCCAACGGCCGACTTTCCCCGCCCATAGCGACCGCATCCACAAGAATTTGGCATGAAGAGAGGAGGAGAGGAGGAAGCATAAAGAACAACGTACAAATAACGCTCCAAACACCTCCCGCGAGAGCCTGCTCATTTGGAGACGCACAGTGACTAACGCAGGAGTCCCTTTCCCGTGCAGCCGCATCTCTGCCGACGTAGCAATTGACGAGGGAGAGCGGCGGCATTACAAGCTCGAGCGGTTTAGGATCATATTCCCTACACACAGCGGGGTCAGCCAAGTTTCTACGCTACACTTTGTAACGTTTTGTCATCACCACAGTGCTTCAGACCGGCCACCCGCGCCACCCAAGCCGCCCGTTACGCCTCGAATCACGCGGTCCTCGCATTACACAAGAAGGACCAATCACAGCGGGCAATAAGGTATGTACATCGCTTCGCCGCCAGAGGTCCCATATTCTAGGCCGTAACGGCTTGTGTTTGCCCATCAGTACGCACGTTCTGTCCGATAAACAATGCCACGACCAAGTCCTACTACCCGATGCATCCGATGGAGCCAATCTTCAACGCTATGAAAACGAGTTATCAAGTACATTCTCAAGACGGACGGCAGCGAACGGTTACTGTGTGGTGCCGATGGCTGAGGAAGATTGCTATAGAGCGTCTTCTTTACAGCTACGGTTAATGGTTTGGGTTTTATACGCCACCTACAAGGACACTGGCCGTCTTCTGACAGCATTGACGTTATCATAGGATATCCAGTACTGACCGATGACCGCTTTCCTGTACCAGACCCCATTTATCCCTCATGTTGATCCCGGGACGATCAGATTTGTCGGCCGTGATGAAGAAGACACCGCCGCACGAATGAGATCGCTTCCTGCGCCTCGCGCCTGGCGGCGGCGTCCCGCCTCTGTTTACAACCCCGAGGCATCTCCGCCATCCGCTGCGAGGGGATGATCCGTTCTTGCGCACACTCATGGCTATCTCAGCCGCCGGGTCCCTGATGACGCCGAGATCATCAAGCCGTTGCAGTGAGCAAAAGGTGCATCCGTTGAATAATGCGTCTCGGAAGCGGATTCGGCGCTGGACATGCGCCGGGGGGGGGGGGGGGGGGGGGGGGGGGGGGGGGGGGGGGGGGGGGGGGGGGGGGGGGGGGGGGGGGGGGGGG
>JAJMYO010000368.1:0-19772 GCA_023087385.1 Diplodia sapinea | reverse complement strand
TAAAACCGCGGCCCCCCCCCCCCCCCCCCCCCCCTCATTTAGGTACCGCCTTTTACCCCACACATTTAATTACAAGTCGTACCTCGACTTGATGTGCCTCCACCAATCCCTCGCCATCCAGGCGTCAAACTCGGTGATCTCCATGGCGCTGCCAGCCAGCATGATGAACGAGTCGACGCCCTCGGGGGTCCAGTCGTAGAAGTCGTCGAGCGCGAGCGTGTGGCCCATCTCGTGGAGGAGGATGTGGATGTTCTCCGTCTCGAGGTTCTCGAGCATGTAGCTCGCGCCGACCTGCTGGCCCCAGTCGCCGCCGTAGCCGCCAGCGCCATCGTCGAGCGTGTCGGACAGCCAGAGGGAGACGTCGTAGCGGTCGCCTTCGCCGCCGGCGCAGCCCGAGTAGTCGCCGTCGGTGTAGTGCATGGCGCGGCCGCAGGCCGGGTCGCATTCGGGGACGCCGTCGACGTCGACGGTGGAGGAGTGGATGGTGTAGGCCGAGGTGTCGCCCTCAAGGAGGGAGGTGTCGTTGGTCGCCCAGCCACTGACGGTGACGTTGACGGACTCGTAGGGGAAGCCGTCGAAGCCGGCCAAAGCGGCGCTGACCCACTTGTTGTACATCTTGGAGAGGGCCGTCTCAATCGAGGTGCGCTGGGCGGCCGTCACGCTCTTCTTGCTGTCCCAGCGGACGCAGTACTGGATGTTGGCTTTGGTGTCCATGATATGGTCATAGCTGTTGAGGGAGACGTCAGTAATCATTGGATCCAAAGAGAGGATATAGAAACTTACGCGTAGTTCTTGAAGGTCAGAGGGTCGCCGCCGTAGGTTGACATCTCGCGCTCCCAGACCGAGTCGAGCGCGCTGGACAGCGACGACGGAGGGGACCAGGTGGTCGCGTTCGAGTCGGCACGCTTGGAGACGGGCAGGTTCTCAACAGTCGAGCGCAGCTTGAGGGTCGAGGCGCGGTCGAACTTACAGGTGCCGGAGGATTTCTCATGGCTGCCCTGGATGGGGTGCGCCTGCGCGGCCAGGGCGGCGAGAAGTGGAAGGGCGGCAGCGGCCTTCATGGTCCTTGTTGCTCCAAGTATGTGCAGAAGTGAAAGAAATCAAAGAGTGACTCGAGACTAGCTCGGAAAAAGAATGTGAGTTGTGGGAGAAAGAATCTTGGCCTGGAGCTGGCTACGCTAGGGACGCTGCTGGATATATACACAATGCAAGCACGAAGACGACATTCCGTAACGGATTCACGGGGCTGGGGTGGCTTGGGGCCAGAAACACGGCGTGGGTGAAGGGTGGCGCGCCGGAGACCATGGTCGGTACGGTGGTGGAGCGTTCCTGTGCATCTCACAAACGCCAAGACTGCATGGTGTGGTGTGTCGCCAGTGGCAGCGGAGCGGAAGACGCCATGTCAGGCTAAAGCGGCCCGCTGCGAAATAGCTGCTAAGCCAGGCGAGGGCTCATCCACGGGCTTGGCCCTCCTATTTGCGTTCTTGGCGCAATGAGCTTTGTTGTTTCAAGGACAGCCGCCCAGTGGGCCTGGGTAGATTTAATAGTCCGGCCCGCTTTGCCTCCATCAGTCGCCCAGCGATTGGTCGACATGTAGGGCAACCACCCGTATACACGGGGACAATGATCGATCTGACCTTTGTGTAGCGTAAAATACCTTCGCTTGGAGGGTGGCGTTGTCGAAGCGACCTGCCGGCGGGTGTACCTGCCAGCTTCAGTATTCCTGAAAGGATGAGTTGTGTGGTCTAAATCCGGCCCCATCGTACATTGCATTTGCTTCTCTCTACTACCCCTTCCCGTTACCCTGCTCAGGGCGTTCGGATTCAACGGAGCGTCTCATCCCTCCTGACCGCCAAAAAGGTCAAGCTCCAGAGCTGTCGGATATTACTCTCTGCAAAAGATTTTCAGCCCTACGCGAGTACTTCCACTGATACGGACAGAGATGGAAGGAGGAAATGAAAAGGGACAGCGACGGAAACTCACCAGTTGGACTCTGGCCAGCAGGCGGTGGCAGTGCGCCTAGTGGCGTGTACTCGAAGTCTCCAGCGTTGTACACCCAGCTCCAGACCTCGCTACTCAGATGAGCTTTGTTCGCATCAATTAGGTCCCACAAATGGTTGTACGCCAGGCGCACTTTCCCGTGCACCGTCGTGTCATTGCAGAAATCGGGGATGTCGGCGGAACTGCAGCGGTCAAGTTGACGTGCGAGGCCTGCGGCGAGCATAGAAAGCTGCCAGCTCCACACAACTGTGCCGTGGTAGGCATTGCTGGTGAAGTTTCTTGCGTAGACAGGATCGCCTCCATATGCCGGATTCGCTACTAGCACGCCGACGGAGGTTGAGAGACCGACAGGAAAGGGCTGAAGAAGGTGCTCGGCGGCTTGGTCCAGGAACGAAGTCAGCTGCTTCTGATTGGTGGAGTTGACAAGAAACAATCTGAAGCAGTCGTCGGTGTTCATGACTCTGACGATTGATTGATTGTTGTTGCCGTCAAGAGCAATACCGTGGAAGCGAACGCTGGCCGTGATATTATCCGAGTCGGCAGAGCCCCCGAAATTAGACTCGTTGACATACGACTGAACCAATCCTCGTGCTTCCTCGGCCGCAATGTCAATCTGGAGGGCCGTCAGCTGTGCTAATATTCTCAAGCACGAAAGGGCGCTTACTTCGAAGAAGTGCAGAGTTTCGTCTTCCCAGATCTGCGCGTACCGACTCGCCGTATCTCTCCAGTCAACGTGGGCGGGAAAGAACCCGTTCGCAGACAGAGCTGCGATAGCTCGCAGTGCAGCTGGGACTAACGCAGTGTTCACGTCATATGGAATCCGGCCGCCACCGATGCCGTACGTGCTGTCCCGCCACTGCCCCACCACCTGCCCTTCTTCCAGATGAATTAAATTTCCTATTGCTTGACCGCCTTCGGAAGCGAATGCAGCCGAGACATTCATGATTCGCTCAGCAGTCATAAGAGCGAGGTCGCCGTAGCGGAGGTCCTGGTTGGCTGGATCGACCGTTGCCTCCGTTGCGAGGAACGCGTCTTTGCGGTGTTGACCGGTGCCACGTTTGACAAAATACTCGGCCAGTACCACCGGGAGGTAGAAGTCGGTGTCAATCATCTTGTAGTCGTACAGCGGTGCTGTGCTTGTGATGTTCCGCTGCAAGTTAAGATATGTGGCATAGTCGCCAATGGTTTCTTCGTGGCACACCCTTCCATCTGTGCGGTTGACGCGCTCGAGAACGGCACCAATGACCGCTTCGATTGCTCCGCCATCCCCCTCGCTGAGAACAGGCAGCAAGAGGAGGAGAGAGATCATGGTGTCCCGTCCGAAATACGTCAAGAATCGCCAGGCCCCTGCCAAGAGCTTGTCAGTGTAGGAGAGAAAAGCAAGAGAACGGAGTTGCTCGGCATTGCTCGAGATCAGAGACTGGGACGCGTTGTTCAAGACTTCTTGAGGACTGAGCTGGTCTAGTTGCGGGCAATCAACATAGGCCCTGAACGTGTAGTTGCCGGCTTCAAAGTGCAGAGTAGTGTTGTCCACAACAATTGGCTTGCCACCATCAGCATGATCAGGTTGAAAGGCGAGGGTAGTGGTCGTCACGTTGTCGAGCCAAAGCCTGCCGATCGAGACACCGCCCGACCCATCATCGACAATTCGATTTGCGCTTTGGATGATGGGAGCAAGGATGCTAGGTCCCTCGGTGAAATCACGGATTGTCCGGATGCTACCGAGAATGGCAATGTCGAGAATCGCAGTAGTATTGAGCGATAGTATGCCAGTGACGCCGACTTGAGGAAAGCTCCCGTTGGCAGTAGCAGGGCAATAGATGGAATTGAGAGCGCGCTGTTTGTCGACCAAGATTTGCAGGGATATGGTTAGTGAGCCATTAACGCCATCGGCGGGCGAAAAGAAAGCAACGGCACCGCTGTTGCCAGCCGGCCATGCAACCTTGGCCAAAGTCAACACACAACCCAAGCAGTGGGATTTGGCGGACAGACCAACAAGCGCGGCCTAACGGCGGCGAGATTGCTGTTTGGGAGAGGACTTGTAACAACGACTTGAGCGCTAGTGTTGCAGTCGGAGTAGAAGAAGTTTTTGTAGGGCGGGTCACTCAGTTCGAGATAAGTAGCGTCGACGGAGCAATTATTCGGCGGTGGTGATTGAGCGCGTGCAAGCAAAACGTGGGAACATAGCGCGAGGAAATACAAGTGGCAGCAGATGGCGGCCAACATTCTGATGCAGGAGCAATCGATGAAGCGGGGGCCAGTGAGGCGAGAGTGGAGAACGGTCCTGGGTGGCTCCTGGCATGATGCGGAGCCGGGCACTTACAGAGTCGGCTGGTGTGAGAACGTCATCGGCATCGCGGGCTGAATCATGGTGAAAGAAGCGGCAGTACAACGCCAAAGCGGGGTCGACTGCGGGCTTGAGGCTTGAGGCTTGCTGAGGAACGCGGAGAGCGGAGGTGGAGGCGTCCGAGCGTCGGGCGAGAGCGGAGCAGCTTCGGGCGGGGAGCTCGAGCTGCAGCTAGGTACCCGTCCCCGAGGACCGTGCCATTTCGTCATTCTCACGAACACTGCAACTTAGGAAGGCATGATGGAGCGTTGGGCGCAACAGTGACAGTGGAGCGACGCGCAAGAGCCGGTGCCTGCCGGCTGTCACGCGTCGGAAGCCCGGGGCCTGCCGATGCAAGGAAGCTGCACCTCCGCTCTGGCCGTGCCGCATCACCACATCCACCACCCTCAACCTCGCGCTGCCCTGCGAGCACCACATCGCCCACCATGACGCCTCCCGTCCCCGCCTTCCTCGAGCCTGTCCCGGTCACCATTCGCCTGGCCCAGGCCGTGGGCATCACTGCCTCAGCCTTCTTATGCGGTACGCCCATGCCCACGTGCACTCTCCGCATGCATTCCGCAAGCCCGTGCCTACTGATCTTCTGAGCAGGCCAAACCGCCGCTGCCTCCATCCAGCTGACTCCCAGCTTGCTCGAGGCTCCCGCCCCGCTGCTCGCACGGCAATGGCTCAAAGCTCGCAACATCTACATGAAGATCAACCTTCCCTCTGTCGCCGGCTCCGTCGTCCTGTTCAGCTGGCTGGCCTCACGAGGTACACACTCCGCCGCTGACCATGCCCATGATGCAGGCTAAAGTTGGCTCGACAGAATCCCCAGATAGCGTCCCGCGCAAGCTATACACGGCCGCTGCTCTCCTCTACTTCGCAAAGGTCCCCTACAGCTTCCTCTTCCTCCACCCCACCGACGTGGCCTTGCAGGCCAAGGCCCAATCTTTTGCTTCCACAAATCTTGCCGATACTTCTGCTGAGGTCGGAATTGCGAAGGAGGAGACCACCCACGCTCTGGTCGACAAGTGGGCCACAATCAACTTGGGCCGTGCTATTCTCGGTTTTACCGGGGCTGCCTGCGCCGTTTGGGCTACCCTGGGCCGTGTTGATGTCATCAGGTATAGGCTGTAAGCGTGTGAAGCAGGCAACGAAGTTGGCCCTTCCTACTTTTTGGAAGTTCATCATGTTTTGAAAACACAAAATGAGTACGGCACTCAGTTTGAACACGGTAAATCCACGATGCGTGGGCATTGGTTTTGCTATCGGAGGCGTGTCTCTCCACATATGTCGCCGACAGACCTTGGTATGTATGTACTTCTTCATTCCCCGGTCTGGTTTAACAAAGGGATATAAAACGCCAATCTATCGTTGGGAATGCTTCTGTGCCCCCACAATGCCACTGTTTGCCTCCACAGTTTCCCGGATTTAGCTCTGCGCCAAGCTCTCAAGCTCGTCATTCTAGACGACCATTCATGCAATGGCGGCATCGGGGAGGAAAACGGCCGACTTGCCGAGTCCTCGTACGCGAGACCTGTGGTCCAGGACGCACGCTAAGAGGCTTGGCTGAATCCTTGCCTTCTTAGTCGGTCTCGCTCCTATCTAGATAGACCACTGTCTGGAACGATAGTTTGCTCAATTCCTTGATTGGAAGTTGTAGTGGTGTATGGGCACATGATGCCTCTTTGCGAAAGGGACATAGAGTGAAAAGGTTCAAGCGACCTGCAGCTCATGACTTGAAACTCGAGAAACTCTGGATGTACACAAACCTTGGAGAGCTGAGAGCTGAACTGCCACCAACAAAAACAACAATCTTGGCAGGGCTTGAATACGAGGAGTTCGATCTGTTCACTGGTTGGGGTTCTCTACTATTTACCGAAACAGTCATGCGCAGAGCCACAGACGTCGCCTGGTGGCACCAAGTCTAACGGCTTCACTTTTAGCCTGCAACCCTTTCCACGCCAGACATGATCCGAACTATATGAGAAAATGTACGGTTAGCGCTCTTCAGTCGGTACTGGAACTGAACAGTTGTGTTAAACAATGACAGCTGAGCGGTCAGCTATTTCGTCATGTGGTGTTCAAGCACGGCTGCTCGCTATCAACTTGAAGCACACAGATCGATGAGGAAATTCCCTCTCAGTCAGCTGGAGAGGCTATAAAGGGCTTCGAACGCTCATTGTAAGGAAATATCTCCAAACTCTCTACCATCATCAGAACCTACCTCAGACCGCAGAAAAAAGTAGCTTCAGGGGGAAAAAAATCACTTTCTCCAAACCAAAACACTCAACAGACCCCCCATCTTCAACTTCTCGCGACAAGGCACGTTCCCACCATCGTTTCCTCGCTCCTTCTCCTTCTCCTTCTCCTTCTTTCCCTTACTGCTCTTGCCGAAGTTAATGGCCCCTGCACCGGCGCCGCCCACAAACCCGGTGTCTGCATTTAGACAAGCTCCTGCACCAAGGCCGGCGGCACCCATATCGACGGCGCCTGTCCCCACGGCGCCAACAACATCAAGTGCTGCACCAAGCCCTCGTGCGGTAGTGGTGGTACGTGCAAGTTCGTACGCGACTGCGAGACCGGGTCGACCAAGGCCGGGCTTTGTCCCGGGCCGAGCGACTTCAAGTGCTGCCTACCTACGTCCGGTGGTGGTGGTGGTGGTGGTGGAGGGAGTGGGGGTTTCTCGCCGCCGACTTTCCCGGTGGTGGGGAAGTGCAAGAAGGTTGCGGTGGAGGGGGCTAAAAAGGTTGTCAAGGCGAACCTGGGGAAGGTGAGGGAGATTGGGTGCGTGAGGGACTGTGAGTGCGGGGCGCAGGGGGCGAGCGATCATTGTTGCGGGCTGGCGGTCGACTTGATGTGCTCGAAAGCTGGTGGGCTGAGTACTTTCTGTCTTCCTCCTCTGTGTCCGTGATGGAACCTTTCCTCTTTTCTGCTTCTTGTTCTTCTTGCGTCACCTTTTTCCTCTCGCCTTTTCAGACAAGCAGTTTATGAGTATGCTAACACGATTTCTTCGTGGCTGGATAGGTCAAGACCGATGAAGGCAAGAGCATCGCCGAGTGGGTAATGCACAACCACAAAGACCTCGAGCTCAAGTACGTCATCTGGGGGCAGCGCACCTGGAACCCGTCCCGCAATTCAGTGGAACCCTGGACGGGCTGGAGGAAAATGGAGGATAGGGGAAGTGTAACGGCGAATCATTGGTAAATATTGCTCACCCTACTTTGCTGCCTTTTCAATCGACAAGCGGCAGGTTTTGACGGTTCTGATCTGATTTTGTTTCAGGGATCATGTTCACTGTAGTTTCAACGGCTAGACGGTATGAGCCTTCGGTATTAATGAGGCTTCCTGGTATCGGTTGACGACTACTTGGGCTGCGGAGCTTACATGCATTTGGCATAGGCGCCTGCAAGTGCCGAAGGGGAGCATCACTTTCGCTACGTTGGGGGACGGATGAAGACGTTACGGCCGAGATTTTTGACATGTTCAATTCGCAGCACTATTTACAGTCGAATTTATTTACAGATAAGGGACTTGAAGTCGTCATCTTCCATCGTCTAGTTGACGGGGGCATCGGCATCGTGGTAGTCGGTCAGGTGAAGAAGCTTCTTGGCGTTCTCGCGGCCAATCCTCTTGTAGTTCTCCAGGCCGCCGCAGGCCTCGATGACCTCCTTGGCCTTGCCGTCCCACCAGGCGCAGCAGTTTTCGATGGTCTCGTAGGGGTAGTCGACGCTGAAGAGCACGCGGTCGGCGCCAATCTCGCGCACGACGTACTCGAGAGTGTGGGTGGAGAAGTGGCCGCTGGTGGTAACCCAGATGTTGGTTTTGAAGTAGTGGTAGATGCTCTGCTGGCAGATGCGGTCGTAGCCCTGCTCCTTGGCCAGCGGGCGCTCGACGTCCTCGAGCCAGTGGTTGATGCGCCAGAAGTCGAAGGGCAGGTGTTCACCCATGTGGCCGACGATGATCTTGAGATTGGGGTTGCGGTCGAAGACGCCATTGACGATAAGGCCCATCAGGTGCAGGTTGACGCCGTTGGCGAAGGACAGCGGGGGGCCGATGAGGAACTTGCGCTGCGCGTACAGCTTGTCGTAGATGACGCCGGATGGGGCGGCCGGATGGATGTACAGCGGCACATCGAGCTCCTGGCACACCTTCCAGAAGGCGTCATACTCGGGCGCATCGTAGAAGAGGTAGGTCTCGCCGTCGGGGCCAGCGTGCTGGAAGTCGCAGACCAGGGCTCCATGGAAGCCAAGCTCCTTGACGCAGCGGCGCAGCTCCTGGCCGGCCTGGACGGGGTCGTGCATGGACAGACAGGCGAAGGCGCCCAGCTTCTTGGGGTTGGTCTTGACCTTCTCGGCGACCCAGTTGTTGACCTCGGTGGCCCTGCGCTCGGCCTCGGCCTTGTCGGAGATGCCCTGGATGGCGGGGACGGTGAGAGAGCAGATGGTGTAGCCAATGCCGTGGGCGTCGGCCAGGCGGACACGCTCGTCGTTGATGTCGGAGATCTGGCGCATGTAGCGTTCGCGGTCGTTGGGGTGGATGTACAGCTTGGCCTCACGCATCGACTTGGCCTCCATGCCAGTCATCTCGTAGGCTTCCTCGAGGGCGATCTTTCCGAGCATTCTGGCGGTGGTTTTCTTCGGTGGCTTAGAGACGTTTGCTAGGTAGAGAGGAGTGATGGGTTCCTGAGGCTCTGGGGGAGTTCTTGGGAAGTTTGCTGATGCTCCAGGAAGTGCTTCAAAGGAACTTATTTATACGCTCCGACGTCACGATGGGCTCTGTGATGAAGATTCATTCTCGACATCTCGCTGTTCGCTGTCTGGGCTCGGAGGCTCGTACGAGGTAGGCGGGGGGTTGGGTGGCCTCCAGCGGAGACGGATTGACATAATCACGAGATGTTGTCAGTAACGCATGGCGCAGAGAGGCAACAAAGGCAACAAAGGCACCAGAGGCACCAGAGGCTCCTGGAGCGGGATCGGCCCGAGCACAGGGAAGCTTCGCTCTCGTGGATGCTCCGGTGCGGCCCGATCTCCAGCAGGGGGAGGGGGATCGCCCAATGCGGTGTCGGTGGCGCCCCCCTGCGATGCGGGCCATGATCCGTTGAAAATGAGACCACAGTCTCGAGAGAAGTCGGGGTCGGGTCGCTGCTGAGACCACAAGGTGGGTCGACGCCCAGAAGCATCTACGATCAGGAGAAGAAGCAGCTAGCGGGCTCCCAGATGGGGCAGTTCGAACGTCACAGCTGCACCGTGCGCGTGCTTGTCGTTGCTTGGGGCATGCTCTGTGGAGAAGCAGATGTCTCGACACGCCGCCCACAGAGCTCGGCCGAGGCGCCGGGCGCGTTGACGCTGCTTGAGAGGCGCAGATTCGTTGAGAGAGTCGGAAGTTCCGACGGGCTGGAGAAGGTGTCGTGATGGAGATGGGAGAGTTGTGGTTGTGGTGGAGTGCAGCAGCCGACGAGCGCGCAGCTTCCGCGCCTGGATCCGACGCCGCAAACCAACCCGGAGACTTCCTCCCAGCTCCCTGCAGCCTCGCAGCTCACACTATTCGTCATGACTCTGCACGCCTGAGACGCTTCTTGCCGGACGCTTGCCTCCCCTGGGTATGCGTTGTGGCTGCCACAACTGACTTTGTACACTCTGGCAGGGCGGAGCATGGAAGGACCCTATGACGCCATAGCCAGTGGCAAACAGCGCTTGGCTTTCCATCACCATCAGCGCCTCGAGACTCCTCGATCTGAGATGTTGACGGTCTTCACCACGCAAGCCTTGTGCTAGCATCAATCGGTGTGTCATGATAACTGGGCTCCGTATCGACGAGTCTTCCACGGCAGCCACGGCACGTTGACAGACTGGGTGTTCGGTTTTCGTTCGCTGATGGCGAGACGGAGCTAGTGAGCATGATTTCCTCATCAAGACCGCCGGGGAACCTTCCCCTGCAGTTGATCACACCCTCGGCCGAGCCTATTGATCCACCCCCTCAGGAGCTTACCATCTCCCACTGCTAGCTTTCACAGCCCAGACGCCCGGACCCTGTTCCGGAGCTTTCCGCAAACGTTTCCATCACATGCGCTGTCCTTCGAATCCGTGATAGCTCGCGTTGGCAGGCGCATCGTGAGCCTTATTCCCGGCACGCGATCGACACCCTAATCCGACCTTCGCTGCAACCATGACACCAGCTGACTTCCCTCTTCGTTGAAAGCAGGACTTTCACTACCACTTCCTTTATCTACACTGGCCTCGACCGCCCACCACCCACTTCACAAACACACGCCTGGAATCTCTTGCGTCGCGTTCACCACAAACCCGCTCAACTCACTCCCCCCGCACTTCAGCCCCTTCACAAACGCCTTCGCCGCCACGTCAGCGCCTTCGGGCTGCGTGTGCGTGTGATCCATCAGGAAAAATCCATCCACCACCTCCTTTCCCAGCTCCTCAAACGCATGCGCCTCGTACTTCCCGTGGTTCACAAACGCCGCTTTCTCTCCCACCTCCCCTTCCAATACCCCCTCCACATGCTCTGCGTACCCGACGTAGATTGGCGGCGTGTAGCTGAAGTTGCCCGTCTCCCACGGGTTCGTCGGCGTCATGGTGCTGATAACGACGCTCGCGCCCTTGTCCAAGAACGACCACGCCGCGTGCAACATGTACCAGTTGTAGGTGTGCACGACTACCTCGGTGCCGTTGTAGAAGGATACGCACGTCTCGTCGCCCTGGCCCGGACACGCGGGCCGCCCATTGTCGGTGTAGTTGGCTGTGCCTAAATTCGAGCCGCCGCCGTCGTTGTGGCCGAATTCGATGATGACTGAGGGGTGTCAGCATGACCCTAGTTCTTTTCTTTTCTCCCTTTTGTGGCTTGGTCTACCGTCCGATGCGTTCATTGGCGAGACATTCTTTCTAGATTACGGGTACAACACTCACCAAAATCACCAGGAACCACGGCGGCCTCGATGGCCGCGAAACGGCCCTGATCGGTGAAGGAGCGCGCGCTACGGCCTGCAAAAGCCTTGTTGACGACGGGAATAGAGAGCGAGTACTGCAGGTAGTGGCCCCAGCCTATTCGTGTCCGTCTCAAAGATCAGTTACACGGCCAAGGTTACTAACGTGGGATGACGAAAGGTAAGACACCTTCAGTCCCGTTCTTGCCTCCCTGCTCCGCCATGGTCGAATCGCCTGCCAGGTACACCGTCGGCGTGGTGGCGGCAGCGGCGCGGGCGACGTTGCGGCCACCACCAGGAGGCAGCGCCGCGACTACCGCTGCCGCGGAGATAGCGGTCCATGCGAGCGACGACGGGCTAGTGTCAAGCTTCATTGTGGCGCGTCGCGGTTGTTACAGATGGAAGTACTGGTACCGCAGTAGGGATTTGATTTAGAGCAGGGTCAAAAGGTAAGCCTTGCAAGCGGCGTATATGCACGATGCCCTTGGCGGTGAGACTGGATGATACGGAGACCGCTGCATCCTCTCCGCCAATGCGAATGATAAAAGACCTATCAAAGGTGCTCGGGCAAGCATTGCTGCGGCATCTCGCGTCCATCTTAGCCCGAACGTGTCAATGGTAAAAAGCTGCAAGCCTCGCGACTCGACATGGCCCAGCAACGTCCACCAATGGGCGGTTCGCGGTGCCATTGCTTTGCGCGTTGAATAGCCGGGTACGTGGGGACGAAGCCTTGGAGTAGTGCGCGCTAACGCCCACGTGAGCAATTAGCCAGCCGACTGGCCGGTCGTCCGGGCGAATTGGTGCGATGGCTTGGTCATCCGTCTACAAAAGATTGCGGGGTTGCGCGTGCGGGGATCCGAGGGGACCGTGAACGGAAAGCCTTGTTACTTAGCAGTCCGCTGCTGTCGCCACAACGCCCCCGAGCGAAGTGCGAAAAGGATTCGGTGCCTGGTTTGATTTGAGTTTGGCATTGTATCAGTACAGAACCTTCTAAGCCGTATCGAGTAAGTCGCACGACAGAATGTGAGGCGCGTGGCTTTCGAGACACGTTGTGGCTGGCCTTGCGGTCAGCCTTAAGGGGGGAAACAAAGAGGTAATACACATGTAAAAGTGGCGCATTGCTACAATCCATATCCGCTCGAACCCACGTGGCCGGCGGATTTACTCGTCGTCTTAAATCGTTGACAGCGTTATTCCACGCCCTTCCGCGCATCCCAGTACATCCTCTACAGAACGTATCTGGAGCCCTTTCTCCGCGGTCCGTTCTCCGCGTCCTCGCCGACCGTGCTCTCGAGACGGTCGAGTTTCTTGTTCTCGTGTCTCAGCCAGTACCGTAACGCAATCGAAGAAACGCCTCCGAGGCCGCAAAAGAGCGCTGATGTAATGCCGGCACGAGCGTAGCGTGGCTTGTCCGAGTCGGGGTACAGGTACGAAGTGAACAGATGGGTTGAATTGCCCATGATGTTGACCATGGCAAGCGCCGCGGCACGCTTGGACCGGGGACGGGGGATCTGATCACGTATGTCAGCGATTGGATCAGGAAAATCGACGAGGATTCAGAGAGTGCTTACCGTCGCAGATACCCACGATTATGTGACGTTGAACGCAGAATAAACACCAAAGGTCATCTACAACAGCCTAATCAGCATTGGCGCGGACGGGACTCGGCCGGAGACAATTACCAAAAACATTGCAAAATATCTTCCACCGGTGCCCGTAATAATGATGCACAGGATGTTTCCAATCATGCTGATTGCCATTGGGACGGCGACGTGAAGGCCCTCTCGTTGGCCTTGCCGGCGTGGATGGAGTTGCCAAGGGATCCAAAGAACGCGAGAGCATAAGGAGGCGCGGTGAGGAGCAAGGTGACAATCTTGTTGTAACCGAGAGTCTTGACAATGGAAGGGAAGAAGTAGGTCTGCCAGGGCTTGTTAGCTTGCACGGCGAAAGCTCAGTATGACAGCACTTACGTAGGCCATTCCAGTGTTTAGGGAGAACTGAATCAGGATGAGCATGTAGACCTTATAAGGGTCTTTTATCGCTTGAAGACCTCCATCCCATATCGACTTGCTGCCGTACTCCCCGTCGTCTTGTCCAGCAACCTCGACCGACAGGCGCCAGATAGCATACTCCCTCTCCTCCTCGGTAAGCCACTTGACATCTGTGACATGTCAGTGAGCCCTCAGCAGAGCGTCAAATGGTGAACATACCCTTTGGATAACTCGGCAGCACAAAGCCAGCGATGATTACAATGAAGATAGTGAAGCAACCCTCAAGGATGAAGAGCCACCGCCAAGAGTGGATACCAGCGGCGTCATTCATGCCGCCGAGGACACCTGCGGCAATGAGCCCACCAAAGCAGTTCGATATGGTGTTTCTAGCGTACAGGATAGCAATCCTGAAAGGAAGTTCATCCTTTTGGTACCAAGATGACAGCATGAGCAAAGCACCTGGGCTATCCTCGTAGTCAGCGTCCATCCTAAGCTAGATCCCGTACCGCTGCAGAGCAACTTACAAGAAGGGTGCCTCGGCAAAGCCCAGGAAGAACCGGACCACTAGAGCCTCCCTAAAGTTACGTGTAGCAGCCATGCAGGTGGAGATAGCACCCCATAGGACGGCAGCAACCGAAAGGTATACTCCAGGCCGAGGAAAGTTGGACAGGATGACGTTGCTGGGAAACTGGAACAGAAGGTAGCCGACGTACATGATGATCGGACAGTTTCAAGTCATCTTCGAGACCACCCAGGCGGGCGCTGGTGAAATTGTTGCGGTCCAAGATACTACAGAACCGGTCAGTCTGGACTCGACCCGCACACGTCCAAAGAAAACGCACTTAAGCAGGAAGAGGATGATGAGCACTAGCATCACTCTAGAATCCACCTTCCGCAGCATCGCCTTCTTCCAAGCGGCCACTTCCTCGTCGCTTTTGCCCCTAAAGTTCTAGTGTGCCAGGATTTCCTTTTGCTAGTCGAAACCCCTAAGTCCTTGAGGTCGTCGATCATGGTAGCTTCAACCGCGCCGGCTCCCTTCTTGTCGGTCATGTTTGGTCGTGATTGTGTTCCTGAGGTTGGGGGTGATGGAGCGGGGATTGTGGAACTGGGCAGGACTCCAAGGATCGAGCTGCAGATGAACAGGGCCGTGTCGTGAACAGCTCAGGCGTGTTATAGATGCTGCACATCGACAGTTCCGACAGTCCCCCAGGCGGAAGAGGCACGTGGCGCTCTCGGCAATCCAGATGGGGTGAAGTCACCGTCGAGGCTCACAAACAAGATTGGCCAGCAGGCGTGGTTCGCACCACGCTTCCCCAGATTCCCTGGGCCGCCGGCACTTGCAGCAAATCAGGAGTGCGGGCAGCAGCGGCGAAAGCCGGGCCCGTTCACCGCCCCGGATCCTCAGCCGGCCCCCGCCCCAGTCGCATCTTTTTCCGCTGGCAGCTTTTCCGCTGGCCGGGACTGGAGCCGCAGAGGGCAGGACAGCGCGAAGTGTGCTTCTGCAGAGCGACAGGCTGTACGTGGTGAACAACTGGAGGCGCTGAGGGAGCGCTGTGGAGGGCAGAGGGCAGGCTAAATTGTGGGGAACTGGATGCGACGTGGTACCGAGGGCGCGGCAGACATAACACTGGGAAAGGGAGCTGGATTGGCCCCACGATCGCGACTATCCTTATCCGCCCCCGCCGCCCGTGGTTGGTGAGGTCTGGGGAAGGGGGCCTCCCCACACTTGCAGGCATGGCCGTCTGTGCAGCAGCTGACGGCGGGCCAAACTGCGTGCGGGGTCTCCACACGTCCAGCAGCGGCGGAAATCCGACGAGGTCAGCTTGGGCGGCGGCCGGAAACCGCAGGCGGCGGAGCTAGGCGGCGGATCGGCGCTGAGGGCGTGACTAAGAGGGCTCTGCACGAGCGTCTCCGCCGCAGGGGGTGGCGTCGTGGGTATTTAAGCTAGTCGGCCCCGGCACGCCGTTCCCGTTGCGGCTTTGCGAGCTGTTCCACTGACGCCCGCGCCCGCTCTTTCGTGCGAGAGGCGCCCTGCAGCCCGCAGCCCGCAGCCCGCAGCTGCCATCCGCCCCTCGCGTTTGCGCCTTCCCTTAGCCATCCAAACGCCGCTGCGCCAACGCGGCGCTGGCACTTTCTGGACGACACGCCTGCTCCTGTCGGCAGGTGCAAACAGCGCGCGCACGCGAGGCGGCGCAGCATCGCAACGGCGAGCTCCCCATTGGCCGGCGGGGGTGCGTGGGCCGTGCGCGCGCAGGCCCCTTGGTGTTAAAATTCTAGAAGGGCGCACGCGAGATGCTAACGGCAGAGCTGCCGGGGGCACGGCGCTGCCAGGGCGGCGGCACAGCAGGGCGGGCTGGTGCAACGTAGCACTGGCACCAGCACCGGCACCAGCACCAGCAGCAAGCGTTCGCCAATGCTTGCGGCTGCTCGCTTGCGCCAGGGGAGCAGCGCTGCGCGCAGCAGCTACTTATCGCTGCAATGACGATCGCCGGCGCGGGCGGGCGACAATCAGCAGACGGCCGTACGAGGCGACCCCGTTTCATCAGCGCGCTTTGTTTCGGGCGCGCGGGTGTCGCAGGCCCTGGGCGCATGGCAACTGCCGCAGGCGCCGGCGAGCGCCGCAGCCGGCGGCTTGCACGTGACGCGGCTGTTCCTGCGGAGCGCGCGGCTTGGGCGTAGGCGAGGGCTTGGGCGAGGGCTTTGGCTGCTTCGTGGCGGCGTCGACGCGGTTACTGCAGCGAAAATGGCTCGCGCTCGCTCGGTACTTGGCGGCTGCCGTCCAGAAGCAGCGCTATCTCCGCCAACCACGGCGCACGCGAACCGCCACTGCAGCAGCTAGCAGTCGCGTCTCTTGCCTATCGTGCCGCGGCCGGCTGAACCTAGCAGGTCCCATTTATAGGTTGACGTCAAATTGCCCCTTTCCAGCCACTGGTACGGCGTATAAGAGCCCACGATCGCCCCTAGCCCTCCTTCTGCGCGGAAGCATGCGGCATCCAATGGCCATGCACGTCAAACTCTGCTACAAATAGTCCCCCTATTTCGCCAGCCCTACGCAGCAAGCTCACGTAAGTGCTTGTCGATCGCTGCGTCCTCAAAGACCCGAGCCGATCCCGGACAAGGTCTCATACCTTCCACTCTCAGATCCCACCGCGCGCCCGCGCCTGCCCTGTGAGCCGAGCCCGCGACATGTCTGATGGGGGCTGTGTAGGCCTCATGCGAGCCGCCGACAACTCTTCGAGCGCGCTCCATGCTGCTGGACCTTCCATCTGTCTCCAGCGCGGTCTCCACCACAGCCTCGCGCCCTCCGGCACCATGGCGTGCCCAGCCACCGTTCTTTCTCTTGCCCTCGCCGCGCTCGCCCTGTACTTTGTCGCCCACGCCTTCTCGAGGCGCTTCCGCCAGCTGGCCCAGTTTCCGGGCCCGTGGTTCGCCGCCCATTCGCGCTGGTGGCTCGTCCGCGTAGTCAACTCTGGTCGCTCGCCCTACACCTTCGTCGATGTCAGCAAAAAGTACGGCTCCATGGCCCGCATAGGCCCTAACCATCTCCTCACCACCGACCCCGACTTTGTCCGCCGCATCCTCTCCGCCCACTCGCGCTACACCCGTGGGCCCTGGTACGACTCGATGAGGATCGATCCCCATGTGCCCAACATTGTCTCGGAGCGCGGTGTTGCCAAGCACCACAAACTGCGCTACCAAATGTCCGCCGGGTATGCCGGCAAAGACATTGAGGGCGTTGAGGCCGCCGTCGACGAGCGCCTGATGCACTTTATCGACACGATCGAAGAGCGCTGGGTGTCCAAGCCCGGCGCCTCCAAGGTTTTCGACATCGCCAAGCGGATCCAGTTTTTCACCTTGGACATGATCAGCCAGCTGTGCTTTGGCAGGAGCCTGGGCTTCGTGGAAGCGGACAACGACTCGTTCAAATTCCAGGCCACGGTTGAATGGCAGATGCCCATCGTCGGCCTGTTTTCCGTCATCATCGAGCTGAGCCACCTATACTACATCCTTTCCAGCATTCCTTTCATCAGAAGAATTATTGTGCCCTCGGCTGGGGACAAGATTGGAATTGGTCCCATCATGGCGGTAAGGCATTCCTTTTTCTCTCCCGGATTCAACGCATCTGTTCTGACAGCGACTAGATTTCCCGTGAGGTGATCAACGAACGACTTGCCCCGGGCGCGGAGCAAAAGAAGGACATGCTTGGCTCGTTCCTCAAACGCGGCCTTACCCCAGACGAGGTCGAGACGGAAATTTCGATATCCCTGTACGCTCCTGCATTAGCGAGATTTCCTCTTCTGGTCGCTAACCCTTGCTCTTAGCATTGCCGGTTCCGATACCACCGCCACTGCCATGCGCGCAAGTCTCCTTGCCATCATTTCCAACCCCCGTGTCTACGCCCGCTTGACTCGTGAGATCGATGATGCAATCGCTGCCGGAAAGGTATCGTCACCCATCCGCGACAGCGAAGCTAGGAACCTTCCCTACCTCCAGGCCGTCATCAAGGAGGGACTCCGCCGCTTCTCGCCCATCACTCAGCTTCGTGAACGAGTCGTCCCTCCGCAAGGTGACACTTTCGACGGCAAGTTCATCCCGGGCGGCACCTTTGTTGGCATCAATTCCTGGACCATCCAATGCCATCCCGTCTACGGCGACGATCCTGAGGTATTCCGGCCGGAGCGCTGGCTCATTGACGACGAAGAGCGCTTGAAGCAGATGACGCAGATTCATGAGTTGATCTTCGGCTGGGGAACGACGAGATGTCTCGGTGTCCCCATCGCCCTGATGAACTTGAACAAGCTTTTTGTCGAGATGCTTAGACGGTATGACGTCGAGGTCGTCAACCCGCACAAGCCGTGGCACAGCGAGTGTTACGGTATTTTCTTCCAACGGGACTTCAATGTCCGCATTTCCCACCGGCAGACTGGTTCTGCATAGATTTCTGGACAAATCCCCCACAGTTCATTCGCAGGGCAACCTAAGATGGACGCTTTCGTTTCAAATCTCCAGTCTCATTTCCCTTTTTTTTTTTTTTGTTGATTTTTTTCCCCGAGTGGTCAGCTTTTCCATGGCTTCCACAATTTCCATACCACTCTCAGTTTCCTTGGATGCTTTTTCGAAGCATCGGTCATTTGGAGAAGACACGGCGTTAAAAATTTCATTTGCTGTTCTTGGGCACCGAAAATACCATGGGAGAGACGAAGGAAGGACATAGAAAAAGTAATTCCTTGGGCTCGGACGGGATTACAAGGGTCTCGCGTCGCTAATCAGAGGGCGTGAGAGGTATAAAACGGACGTGGTAGGGCGGGTATCTGGTTTTTTCCCGGGTTTCACTTTTCCTTGTTCAGTCATGGCACAAGTACAGTATGCGTACATATCCGCTTTTCCTAACTCTTTACAGTTCTACTCCCTGGCCTGTTGCCAAAGTACACACACCCTCTCCATATTGTCTACTCATTTCCTTGCTCTCTACTCAGTCTCACTTGTCTTTTCCTTGCTGTTCTTTGAGTTTTGTCGCGTATACACCCCCACTAGTCTTTTTGTTTTTTGTCAGTTACTTGTGCAGGACACTGATTGGATTGCCGGCCGTCTGTAGAGGACAGCAAGATGAAGGCACACCTAATCGTAACAAATACCAATGGCTTTGAATTACCACCACAATCGGGCATTTGATCGTGAATTCTTGCTCGTATTCCGAGATCATGATGGGGCCTCACGCAAAGCCGTCGTCCAAACAAAGTTGGCCCCCAATCCGATATGCATGCACACATCATCGGGGGGCCCCCGTAGCCTCCAAGTACCGAGAAGGAGCAGACGCGCGTGTATGTAAGGGCTGCTTGGCCCCCAACAAACCCCGCCATTTGTCCTTCTTACCCCTCGCAGATGGACGGTTCCTTGCGCAACGGAGGGAGGTGCTGGCGCGTGTCACGTAGACTAATCAATAAAATCCGGTGCTGCCTAGAGGTGGACGTTGCGTGGATTTGCTGGTGGTCAGTTCCCAAAGATCGACGACGGGATTGACAAGGGTGGGGTGATGATGATTCGCAGATCTCCATGTAAGGATTTACGGGGACCCTGTTTTTTCTTTTCCTCTTGTCCCTTTTGTCTTTGGGGAAATGATTGGCAGATCCCGTGTTTGCCCGTCTTTCTTCTCCCCCTTTCCCTCATCTGGGGTCGTGTGTTTGGTGCTGCCGGTGTTACGTGCACTTGCGAATGCCAGGCTATATCGGGATGTTTCTTATTCTTGGCTTTGGCGTGATTGTATGTATATACAGTCGCTGCACTATAGCAATCTCCTTGTTAAGAAGCACTTTAATTTATTATACGTACAGTGACGCAAGAAGGGAGTCAGGAAGATCAGCAGGAGAACCTCGACGACGGGATGAATTTGCAGCCAATCGCATGATGGACCGAGTCAAGCAGCGAGGAGTTTGTCGGTCATTTTTTTTCTTTCCTTTTTCTTTTTTTACATGCAACCGTTTTACTTTACCAACTGCATTATTCCCGGGCGTTTGGG
>JAJMYO010000367.1:0-19812 GCA_023087385.1 Diplodia sapinea | reverse complement strand
CGGTGGTAGGCAGATCATCGATTCCATCCTCCGACTCAGTAGCCGAGCCACCGAAGTCGAGAAATGGCAAAGGAGGGAAACGCCGACAACAACCCCCCGTCACCGTCACCGTCGTCCTCGTCCTCGTCCTCGCCGCTGCCGTCGTCGTCATCGTCATCGGCACCACCGCCTCCCCCCCGACCTCCGGCCGCGACGGCCCCATCGCGCGGCGCGAAATCGACCCGCCGATCCGGCGCCGTCGCGCCCGCCAGCAGCTGCCAGACGACGGTGCCGATCTGCCAGACGGTCGTCCACGAGTCGACGCCGCACTTGGCGTCGGGGGGGAGATGCTGCGGGCGGGGGTTGTGCGGAGGCGTTGCGTCCGGGGGCGCGCACGAGGGCGAGTTGTAGGGGAGGTTGGGGCAGGGCATCAGCGCGTTGATGCGGGCGAGGGTGGCGGCGGGGCGGGGGAAGACGGTGTCGGGGTCGGGGATGTGGATGGCGTTGGGTAGGTCGTGCGAGAGGCTGTGGGCGGTGTGGTGGTCGGATAGGACTTCGGGGCTGCGGGTGAGGAGTTCCTTTTGTTTTTTGGGTTTTCGCGGTCAGTGATGGGGGGAAGGGGGGTTGGTAGGTAGGGAGAAGCAAGGATGATGATGTGTGTGTTTTTCACTTACCGGTGGCATGTAGCCGCAAGTGCCGCCACCCTGCAAGTCCTGCGGGTTCCGCGGCCACTCGAGCGGGTCGTCCAGATCGCCCTGGTACAGCGCGGTCGTGTGGTAGGCCATGCCCCAGTCCGCGACCTTGGGGACCGGGTAGACGCGCGCCCACTCCATCGGCTCGTCCGGGTTGGGCGCCCCCAGGAAGATGTTCTCCGGCTTGATGTCGAGGTGGCAGATGCGGTCCCACTCCGGGTCCTTGGTGTCCGACACGCGGCCGTTGAGGCAGATGACGGCCACCTTGGCCAGCGCGAGGAAGACGTACCTGGCGGGTTTTGGGTGTCAGCTGTGGGTTTGTGCGTTTTTGTGCGCCCGAAGCCCGTGTGGTCTGGACTGTACGTACCAGATGAACGGCTCTGGCAGCATTCGTTTATTCAAGTAATAGTGGCACAAGAGTTGATGGAGATCGCCATGTGGCAACCATTCGAGCTCGAGATACGACAATCGCTTCACTAAATCGCGCATTGCACCGTCCATGTGTACCTGGACGGGGTAGTCATCCCAACTGTGGTTGTATATGCGTGGGATGGACTCCGGGCATTTCTCCCACATCAGTTCGTGAATGTGGCCCTCGAGGTCGCCAATTTCGACTACGGGATCGACCTTCTGTGGGCCGACAAACATCCATTCCGTCTTGAGCACTCTCCGCTGCATGTCTTGATTAGCCGGAGAGCACTGCAAAGGTTTGCTCAGTCCACACTCACATCCTCCGTGATTTTCGCATTGTTCGCGTTGACCTTCCGCCAAACACCAACTTGGTTTACCTCGGCGGCGAGGAGGAACCTGTGGAAAACCCACCGAGATCCCTCCCCGGGCACTGGAAGTTTGTCTCGCATAAATTTCCATTCCCAGTCAGAGTAAAAGCCGTAATTTATCTCGTGTATGGGTGGCCGTCTGTTATTCCGGATCTTGGGCGGAAGCAAATTCTGGTCCAAGTATCCTCGCGATCGGAGTGCCGTCCAATAGCTCCGTCTGAGCTTCCTCTTGATTTTGCGGGGGCAATCATCTTTGAATCGAGGCCGAGTGACGCGGATATACCCGCCTGTACATACTTTATCAGCGCTGGGAACGAAAAGATACCGCCGATGGAAGACGTACTCCGATCAGGATTTATGATCTTGCCGTGCTCGGTTCTCGTGATCGGCTGGCTGAGCGTGAACTGGACCACCTTCTCTGGGTCGGGCCACATGTACTTGAAATCGATCCGACTGTTGTACCTGTCCGGGCGTAGGGGGTGATGCTTCTCGATCTGGTACTCGTAATACCGCTTCAGGTCCAAGGGCATCGCATTCCAGCGCTCGATCAAAGCATCCAGGACGGTTAGGTCTGTAGAGACAAGTTAGGAGAACCGACATCAGAAAAGACCACCATATGACTTGCAGTTTCGTTTGGTTCGACGGTTTCTGGCAGTGAATCCAAGCTCTTGCGCGACGTCGTTGTATTCCTGACTTGCATACACATTGAATGCATGATTCTCAGGCTTGCGAGTAGTCTGCTTACGGAGTTTGGGGGGCATCCTATCGACTGTACGTTCAACCAGTAATACTGATCTCAGTGGATGTTTATTCTGGGGGTGATGGGGCCAGAGATGTTTGAATTCAAAGCCTGCGGAAAGAAGGACTGCTATTCGCAGCTTCAACAAAGACCTCGTAGTGCTGCGATGTAGCAACTTCCGCATAAGGCAAGCAACAAAGGACATACTGGAGCGTTTTCAAAGATTGCATTAGAGTAGAAGTCCGTTGCAAACCGCACCAAGAAGGAAGACAAGGGAAAGAGGCCCGGAGAAGCCGGATAGGCATTGAGCAGTCCGCATGAAAGCCGGGGTGAGCTCCCCGTTACGAGCTTCGTGACCTCGCAGCTGCTAGCAACAGCTAGACAAGGCATTCGGATAAACCGGCCCAACCACAAGCACAATTCCCGACTCTTTCACAAGAGCACCCGGCTCTCGCCATTATCCACCTCCTCGAACCGGACGTCGTCCAGCACCTCCCCCTCTTCCTCCTTGACCAGCCTATCCTTCTCAGCGCGCAGCGCCTCCTCCACACTAACAATCTTGCGCCTCAGGAACCAATTGACCAGGCCACTCCCCCACTTCTCCTCGTCGTGCGTCCCGATCCAGTACTTGGCACGGATGAGCCGCTGCGCCCGCAGTCCGTTGAACCCGCCCAGGTTGAGCTGCTGAAGCGGCTGCGGGGTGCCCTTGGCCCACCATCTCTCCCACCAAAACCCCGCGTTGATCGCGACGTCGTGCAAGCCGTGCACCAGCGCCAGCACCGCGAGCGGCGGCGACGCGGCGACCACGGGGCGCAGCGCCTCGGGCCGGATGCCGTGCGGCGTGTATACGATGCACTCGGCGCCGTCCGACTCGTCCGCCGGCGGGATCCAGCCGTTGGGCAGGCTGCGCGCCGAGGAGCGCGTGGTCGTTGCTGGCATGGACGACGACGACGACGGTGTCGGAGACGAGGTGATGACGAAGGAGATGACGAGCGCGCTGTGGTACTGCAGGAAGTCGGAGCCGCCTTCTTCGACCAGCCGCGAGATGCTGAGCCACTCGGGCAGCGGCGGGATCGAGGCGTCGCGCCAGTCGGGGTGGCGGCGCGAAAAGACGGGGACCGTCGCGACGTGGTGGAAGTGGTTCCACGAGCGGATGACGGTCGCGGCGCTCTATAGCGGGTGGAAAGAAACGGCATCATCATCGGCATGGCCGTGTCACTTGACAGCAAAAAGGAAAAAAAAAGAAGGCAAAAAGTGTCTCACCTCTGTTGCGAAGACCGGCACGAAGCGGTCAACGTCCAGCAATGTGCTCTTGTGGCAGTGGTCGGTGAACTCGTGCGAGATTGCGACCGCGTCAATGAACGTCTGCGTGTCCGCGGCCGTGGCTGGCCCGTTTAGCTGCCGGTCTTTGCCCAGGCGCAGGCCGGATGCCATGATCTCGACCTCGCGCGCCAGCTCTTCCACCTCGGCGACGGACTTGCATGCGCTCTCGTAGCGGTGCCATTGCTGTGAAAACCACCGGGCGACGTCGCTCTGGCCTCCAGACAGCCACGGGTCGATCAGGACGTTGTAGTATGCGCGCCCGCCCTTTCTCGTGGCGGCGACGGGGCGCGGGATCTGGAGGAGCCAGCTGGAGTCGGCGTTGATGTGGTGTAGGAGGGGTCTGCGGTGGCACAGCTCGCGCGTCACGGCATCGCGAACCTCCTGGTGGAGTTGCGCCGAGGAAGGATCCATGGTGGGTGCAGGCGCATGTTTGTTGTTTGGGGTTGACGGTGGCAGCTTCGGAGGAGCAATGGCCATGACGCAAGCGAAGCCAGCCACTCCCGCCGAGAGTGGCGACCACCCATGCCATCCACTTGAGAGATTTGTTTCGTTTGATTCTCCATTAGGTTCTCAACACTTGTTTGAGCATGTTACATCAGACCTAACTACCCATGCACTCACTAACACAACAAACAGAGCTCTCCTAGCTACCTTCACCGATACCCGATACTGACAACCGAAATATGTACTGTGAGGTGGTATATCGACAGAATGGGGTTTCATCCCGGAAGTCCCATTGATCCACAGGAGTGACAGAAAGAACGCGTTCATGGTGAAACCTCAGCTCGATTCACCTCGTTGAAAAAATGTCAGATGGCCATGAGGAGATTCCAGCACAACGCATCCTTTCCAAGCGTCTGCATGCCAAGCCGTCGGATCCATGAGCTTCTCCGAAAGGTTGAAAGGGGTTCAACGTGGAAAAAAGGAGAAAAGCTGCTCTATGCAGCAGAATGAGAAGGAATGGGTATCATCGCCACCGTCCGGGAGAAGCTGCTGCGAGATCAGATGAAAAGGAAAAGGGAAAAAAGGGAGGCATTGCCAAAGAGGATCGCAGCCAAAGATTTGAGTCTGCCAAACATCCTAGCCTAGACTACCGACAACATAACCACTTCTCTCCCCTTCTCAAAATCCCTCTCGCCCTCGCCCTCCGTTCGCTCGCTTCCAGCCTCCGCCTCCGCGGTTCGCCCCTCGGTCCATCTTGTCTTCTCTCTTCACGCTTCGTCCATCCGGATGATAGTAGCCAAAAAAGAAAGGGAGACAAGAGACAGGCCTGGGCGAGCGCCAATCGCTCGGTTCTGAGGTGTCATGTGGGGTTTGCAAATCATGGGGTATCGGGATTCGTCAAATAACTTTTTGTAAGCGGGTCGTTGCCATCGTTACGATGCCGGTGCCAAGTAGAAGGAAGAATGGCGACCTGAAGCGACAGTGGAAAGGAAACTTAAAACGTCGTGGTATAGAAGCGAAAGTAGAAACAGGTATGCGTGCCGGCAGAACAGGCGCGTCTGCAGACAGTGTTTCCTACGCCCGCGGGGGCCGCCGCGCCCAAAGCCGCCCTGGCGCGATCCTCATTCACTGCTGCCACCGCTTAGGCGACGGCAGTGGTGGGAGCCGGGGGCTGGACAGGAGCCTGCTGGGGGGCAGGGATACCGTCGCCGTTGATCTCGGCCTGGGGGCACTCGCGGGAGATGTGGCCAGCCTCGCCGCAGCGGTAGCACGTCTTGCCGGCCGTGTTGAGCGGGCCGCCGTTGGGAGCGGTGCAGTCGCGCGAGATGTGGCCGAGCTTGCCGCACGCGTAGCACTTCATGGCCTGAGCCTGGCAGTCGCGGGCAAAGTGGTTGGGGCCGCCGCACTTGTAGCAGGTGGCCGGGCGCGGGCCGCCAGCGAAGCCGCCGCGGAAGCCTCCGTAGCCACCGCGAGGAATGCCGGCGCCACGGCCAACGCCGCCCGCGGGGTTGGGGCAGGAACGCGCAAGGTGTCCGGGCTGTCCGCAAGAGTAGCAGCGGCCGCTGGTACCGGCGCCGCTCAGGCGCAGAGTGGGGCAGTCGGCCTGAACGTGGCCGAGGCCCTGGCAGTGGTAGCACTGCTTCGTCTCGGTGGTGCGCGGGTGGGGGCAGCCGTTGCTCTCGTGGCCTGGTGCTGGACGTCAGTCGCCGAGGGGCGCGAGGAACGGAGGCGGGGGTCGCATACCGGGCTGCTTGCCTGCGCGTCGAGGTCAGTGGGCGCGTCACTTTCGCCATGGGTCTGGGGCGGACTTACAGTTGTAGCAAAGGCGCTCAGACGACGAGCAGACCTCTGCGCTGGGTTAGCCGAAGCGGACGGCGGTCGCGATTCGCGTGCGGTCCAAACGTACCGGCGTAGTGGCCGACATTGCCACACTTGTAGCACGCACGACGCGACAGCGAAGACATCCTGCTTTCTTCCTCGTATAGCTGCGGGACCCCAGTGTCAGATATGCGTACGGCGTAGGTGCGGTTGCCCGAGGTCCACATGGCGGGCGTTTGGCATGCTAGGTAGCATGTGTAGGCGCGGTCGTGGTGTGGAGACGAGACGGGCGCGCGCCGTGTCTCAGAGCAGCGCCGGGGCGAAGAGTGCGGTGGTGATTGGGTGAGTACCTTCTGCTTTGTTCCTAACTGCAAATCCTGCACCTGTCGAGAGAGTCAGCGCCTGGCGACAAAATTTGACGACGCGGTCGAGCAGCGCGGGACTGGGCGGGGGCCGGCGGCTGGGGCGAGGCGGGCGGGCGACTCGGGGTGGGGGGGACTCACTTCTCTGCGATTCTCCTTCCGCGCGACAACAGCGTCTCTTCCGACACACGGATGGTGGGTTCGAAGGGTTTTTGTAGGAGGGCGGGCAGATCCATTTTCAAGGAAAGCATCGGGGCGCGGCTGGGCCTTCTCGACGCACGGCCGGCAGCAGGCACGACTAGCGCACTGCTTCGGGGGCGGTCTCCGAGCTGCTCTCCACGCCCACCATCATGTCGAGTCTTTTCCACTAGTCTTCTGCGAATGACGCCCACCCCCCGCAGGCGCCGCCGGCCTGTGGCGCCTCTCTAGCCGGATGCCCGCGAGCGGCGCGGGATAATGCGCAACCAGTGCCGGCCACGGAGATTGGCAGCGCTGCTCCACGGCCTGTCGGATGCGAGGGAAGCATTGGGGACGGCGCGGCCGATCGCACGGCTATGTATCGGGCTGCTCGCGTTGGGCGGCGTGAAGAACAACTGCCGTCCGCCTGGCAAACCCGGGCCTCGCCACAACGGAGATGCATGGCAAAGATGCAGCAAGGCACTCGTCACCCGCCGTCACGTGTGCAGCAGGCCCGTTCCGCCGCCCGCTGCAGCCTGCCCGGCCCAGGTGTCGAGCTGCTGCATCTGGGGCGGCGCCGCAGCCCCGGTTCCAGCGTGGGCGTCCCATGGTCCATACGGAACGGTCCACGGTGCCTGGCGTGCGTGCAATCTGCAGGTGACAGCCGACACCTGACAGCCTACAACCGCTCGTCCCATTTCCCACGCGGCATTTGCCCGGCTTGCTGACCACGCTTGGGATACGAGACGCATCATCGAACGACTCAGCTCGCCTATAATCTCGGCTGTTGGTGCCTTGGGAAGCGCCCACAAGCAATAACGCGCAGCAACCCCGGGCGCTGCGCTGCCGATCACGGATGCCAATCAAACGGAACCGGCGCATCAACTTTTATCAATTGCTCATCGGCCGTCGTCCAGCAAGACGTGCTGCTTCTTTTTTAATAAGTGCTTGGTATAATGTAAATGTGCGTGAAAGCCTCCACCGAAACGTCATCCGGAGATGATTCGGCTCTCTACTCCTCCTTCTCGATGACAGCAGGCGACTTGATCGTCCGCTCCTTGAGGAAATCGAGACCCTCGCCGCCCTGGGACCGCGCGTTAGCAGGAATTCACGGCGCACGGCTGCGGCTGGACTTACGTAGCTGATCAGCGGCGACACCTCGACGCCATCCTCCGCCTTCTCGCCGACGACGACACCGCCCGCGGCCTGCACCCACTTCTTGCCCTGGTCCATGATGTCGCGCTTGCTGGTGTCGGGGTCGTCCTCGCCCGTGCCGCGCGCGTTCTTGAGCGGCGAGAACTCGTCCTCGCGCCGGACCTCCATGCACGCGAACTTGTCCATGGCCAGGAACGGGAAGCAGTCGAACACGAACTGCTCCAGCTTGATGCCGTTGGGCTTCTCCGGCTTGACCGTGTTGCCCGACTCGGTGTCGACAAAGGGGATCTTCTTGCGCGCGACGTGGTGCGGCAGCCTGTGCGACCACTGCGGGATGCTCTCGAGGAAGCGGAACGAGTAGTAGTGGTTGACAATGTTGGCCGCGCGGAACTTGAGCAGCTCCGCGTTGGACGAGTCCTTGGCCTCGGCCATCTCCTCGCTGATCTCAGAGTACTCGACCACGTCGGGCTTGCCGTTCCTCTGCATGATCAGACCAACTGACTCCTTGGCGTTGCGCTTGCGCACCACCTTGGTCGCAATCTCGACGTCCTTGGCGGCCGAGAAGCCGATGAAGGCGGGGTCGGCCACCCTGACCAGGCAGTTGTCGACGCAGTACGCGTGCACGTGCTGGATGCCGCGCTTGCTCATGTCCGACACGACGGCCGCGGTGATGAGCGCCTGGTAGATGCCGCCGTTGCCATCAGGGGCCACGGCCACCTTGGACTTGCTCTCGAGCAGGATCTTGCCGTCGTTCGAGATGCAGGGGAGCACGCCCTGCTCGAAGACGACGACGTTCTCCTTGGCCAGTCCGAAGTAGTTGTTCTCCTGGAAGAACTGCTCCGTCGGGCCACGCGTGGGGCCGCTGGTCATGACGTACCAGGGCACGATGACCTCCGACTTGCCGTGCTTCTTCTTGGCCAGCTGCTGGACCTTCCAGATGCGCTCCGCCTGGAGCTGGAACAGCGACTTGTGGCTGGGCAGGCCAATGTCGTAGCAGCCCTTGGGTGCCGAGCTGCCCAGGCGGGTGCCTTGTCCACCAGCCATCAACACAACCGCCACCTTGTTCTCCGCAATCAGCTCGAGACCCGAGTCGTACCACTTGTTGAGGTCTTCATCCTTGGAGTCGAGGACGGACGAGGTGGCCGAGGTAGGGAGCGGCTCGAACTTGGGGGTCTGGTCGTCGCTCTCGGTCTTGGGAGGGTTAAGGGCGCGGTCGGTGATCTTGTTGATGTGCTCGGGGTCGATGCCGGACAGCTGGGCGTACAGAGTACCCTTGTCAGACGAGCTGAGCTGGTCCCAGAAGGCGAAGACCTGCTGCTGGCCGGCCTTTTCGTACTTCTGCTGCAGCTCCTTCACCTCCTCGGCGGTGGGCTCGCGCGGGGCAGCCTCCGAGCCGGAGCCGGTGATCTTGTTCGCGATGTCCTTGATGACGCCAGCCATTGTGGGGGTTGAATGTGAGGAAAGAAAGGGTGTAGAGGAAGGTAGCACAGGGATTGATGGACGGAAGGTGAGGGGAACTCGGCCAGCTTTAAGGAGGTAAGGGTGCGTGAAACGGCGAGAGCCCCACGATGGAGCAGCCGATGCGCTCATTGGAACTGCATCATTGGCTATAATTAGCTAGCGCCGCTCACCGCCCAAACAAGGGTCTGGCAGATCAGTCCCCGCCAGCTGAAAGCCCTGTTTCGAAACGGGCTGACCTCACGCATTTAATTGAGTGGACTTTGCATTTGAGACTGCTTGTCTGTCTTCACTATCTCAAAGCTTGATGCGCCTGCTCTATGGAAGAGAAAACCTGCTTCAGGCCCCCTATTCTGACCGCCGGGGCCTAATAAAGCACGGCCGATGTTGTGTGCCTCTTGGATCGCGGGGTCATGCACAGCCACTGACGATGTGGCATTTTCCCTTCCAACGGTTGGTGTCCTACTCTTTTCAGTTGCCGTGGCGTATTGCACTTTATGGCTTGCTGGGCAGTTTGAGTGGGGACCGAACGCCCAGCTGTACTTTGAGTGGTAGTTCGTTCCGGGTATACGATGGAGTTTTATTGTGGCGTTCAACTTTCGGGCTGTACCTCATGTCAGCATAAGCCCACCAGCAAGAATACTCGAGGAGTCGAAAACTTACCCTGACCTTTCCTCTGCGGGCTCTCATGCGCTCGACTCTCTTCCGGTCTTCCTGGAATTCCCTCTTCAACCGCTCCGCATTTTCCTTCTTCTTCTCCCGGGTCTGGAACCTGTAGAAATCGGCCGGCGGCTTCTGCCTCTCCTTGAGCTTCTCTGCCACAGCCTGAGCCTCCTCTAGTTTTGCAGGACCAGCGCGACCGCCCTTTGTGACGGTAATAAAGCCATCATCGTCTGGCACGTTGCGGGCCTGCTTGAGGGCCCTGGCGCGGGCTCCTTCCATATTCGCCCACTGAGTAAGGTAACCGTTGACAGTTGCTTGCAGAACGTCGCTGGCGGGGAATGTCAGTTCGTGGTGTGTGCGGTATCCTACGCGCATGTTAGCACACAATCGTGAATGATGTAATTCCGTGGTTCATGAGAAACACTTACGCTGCATGCCGAGAGGCATATCCGACGTCCACACAATCTCAACCTTCTTTTTCGCAACGCGAGTAATCGCCTTCATGGCCAGCTCCGCGCTCGCCTTGTCCACGAACACCAACACGGCACCGCTTCCGCTGCTGAGAACTTCGGCATCCCAAGTGTCTGGCAGACCGATATCTCCAAAGCTAGACTCGGCGCCTCGCTTCCTCTTCTTGCCTGCCTTTGCGCTGATGGCCGTGCCGCGTGTGCTCTTCTTGGGTCTGGCGCCGTCAATCTCGACGCGCTCTATCCTCGCACCACCCAGCTGCTTTGCAAAAAGCGTGCGGAGAGAGGATTCGTTTGCATCGATAGGCAGGTTGTTGGCGTAAAGCGAGCGAGATGTGTTTTCGTCCGGAACCCTGGGCGCGTGCGGGCGAATGTACAGGTAATGGGTCGTCTGTTGCGGGTACGACGGGACTCCGGGGACGGTGAGCGGAAGGACAGTGTAGTCGCCAGCCTTGACGGGGGCTCTTGAGGGCGCCATGGTGTGTGTTGTGTCTTGCTGTGAGTTGGAGTTCTGGCGTGTTGCGCTGCACAGAAATTCTGGCGACGGTCGGCAGAATCCTCACCGCCCGGAACCGCGACTCTCTTGGCTCCCGTCTGTTTGTTCCCACACTCCATCACTGCATCTCGCTGCATGCGATCAGCCGTCCCTCACGCGCAATTTCTCGCACCCACTTTTCTCACCAAATCGTCACTGGGCGTGTTGTTTCCAGTGACCAATTGCCGTGCTCCTATCATGCATGCAATCTGCACGAAAGGCGGCGGCAATGCCGCATTAGATGATGCTCATGCCGTTGTATTCATTGTCTGAACGAATGCGTCTGATGCCCCGTCGAATTCGCGAGTGCAGGCAACTTTTCCATGTCACAAGCAGTGAGTTTGCACTGCAAAGAACCGCTCCAGGCACGTCAATGGCTTCACTGTTCCGTCTACGGCCCGCCCTGCTGCCTTGCCCTATGTCTTGCACCTTGCACCCCAACTTCTTCCAACACACTACACCCCGCCTTTGCCTCTCCCACACTGAGCCTCGTGCTTGCACAAGCCCGCCACCAACACCGTTGCCCTCAACCCACAACACCAACCACCGTACCACCAAAAATGGCCACCAACGTTCGCAACTGGTCCCGCCGCCAACGCCAAAGCCTCCTCAAAGGCCCCACGGCCACCGTCGAGCTCGACGCCGGCGAAGGCAAGCCACGCCTGGTGCTCTCCCTCCCGCGCGCCGCCCTCACCGCCTTCTCGACCGTCGCGGCCTCGCTGCTCGCCGACCCGCAATACACCAACGTGCTGCTGCCGCGCGGCATGGCGGCGCCGGCGGCGCTGCGCTACCTGATCGAGTGGATCCCGCGGGCGTGCGACAGCGCCGACTTCATGCCCATCAAGCGCAAGGAGGGCTTCGAGCACAACGTGCGCATCTACCAGGCCGCCCTCTCGCTCGGCGTCACCGAGGCCCTCGTCACCGTCGGCGGCTGCCTCAACCTCGCCATTTCCGCCTTCGAGCGCCAGCCGTGGGCCTGGCCGCGCGTGCTCGACATGCTCACCACCCTCCCCAAGGACTGCGCCATCGTCGACCGCCTGATCGAGAAGGTCGCCCTCGCCCGCCGCCGCGGCGTCGCCGCCGACCACTTCTGCCGCGACTTGGCCGCCTTCTTGCGTGCCTGCCCCGAGCTGGCCGAGCGCTTCCGCGTCGAGGATGACCCCGAGTTGCGCTCCATCAAGCGCCGCAGCGGTAGCCAGTCGTCGTCGGCGTCGTCGTCGTCGTCGTCGTCGTCGTCTGCCACCGGCGAGGCCCACCGCGATCCGCCCGCCAACCACCGCAGGCGCCCCCGTGCTGGCGGCCGCAAGGGCAGGCGCGGCCCGAACAACGCGAAGACCGGCTCGCTCGACTACGGCAACAACTACCGCGTCTTGGACGAGGCTGACGTCGACGCTCTCATGGGTCGTCGTTGAAGGTTCCCCTTCTTCCGCTTTTTCCGTCGCAAGATGCCCCGGATCGTGTGGCGGACACTGGACGACAGCTTTACCACGGCTGAGACTTTCTTCCCCAGATTTGGGTCGTGACACTTTTCTGGGATGAAGGTTGACGGACGGAGGTTGGTGGAGATTCTTCATGCATGGTTTGGAGCCTTTAGGCTGGGGCCAGCAATTTTCTTCGTCCTTTCCAACCGTCTGGGAAGACACTGCTATTACTCAAGGCATATTGATATCTGCTAACTCGATACCCTAAATAAGGCCATGGTTCGGAAATGCCAATTGAAATAGCATATTCATGCAAAAATCTACGATGGTGGTGTCCAAGTGATTCGCGGAGGTATTGTCCTCCCCGTACGTAGAGAGAGCCATTGCGTTTTGACTGTGTCGGGAACTTGCCTAAACATTTGTGTATGTTTTGTTTCCAAACGCGCAGAAAGCTCCAATGTAAGTTTACATTTCTAAGCCAAATTGGTAGCTAAGTCTCAGAGGGGGCAACGCAGCAGGCGACAGAAGAATGGCGCTCTCCAGGCTCCCTCGACGACGCTACTATCCTTCATACATAGGTAGTTGGATCCAAGATCCAGACGTAGATGCGAGTCTCAGATACGCGCAAATGCGTCCGGACCTTGGATTCAACTACCTACAAGTGTGACTTAATATCTTTGGGAGGAGTATGCGGGTAGGACCAATTCCTCTGTCACCTGGTGTGGCAACGTATTTGCAATTCGCCATAATGTCCACCCGGATTCGAAGCGCCTTCCATCTGTTCTGTGTGGCAAATTCTCTCAACGTACTTTCACATACCAACCACTCTATTCAATCACAATCACAATCACGAGAGACATGCACAACCGATACCTTGGTTTCAGTATTATTCTTTATAGCGATAAAAAAAAAAGAGTACGTCATTGACTCATCTCCCATCCATCCAAGGGAATAACCTAAAGAGAAGCGCACATTGGTAGGCCGTTGACGCAGCGTCATTAACATACCGCAATGACAGGAAACCAAAGAGGCGCGAGTGAAGAACACACGGCACGACGTGACCGCGCTATACTACTAGCACAAGCCGGCCGGCCGGTCGGTCGACAAAAAGGAGTGTTGCGAATCGAAGGGGAGGTGGGGGGAAAAGAGAGAAGAAAAAAGAAAAGAAAAGACAGAAAGAAAAAAAAAAACCCCCCAGAATTAAACCATATGCCAATGCTTGTTGTCCGGTCTGTCTGTCTGTCTGTCTGTCTGTCTCTCTTCATCGTCAATCATCATGATCGTCGTCCGTTCGTCATGCAGACACTACAAACCTTCCTTCATCCATCCTTCCCCATTTCCCCAACTTCAGGCCTCTCTCTCTCTCCCCCCCTCGTCCCGGGGCTCTCTCTTCAAGTTCAAACCGCCACCGCCACTGCCACCGCCGTCCGCACCGCCGTCTCCACCGCCCTCGTCGTCCCGGACACAACCACCGTCGTCGTCACCGTCACCGTGCTCAAATAAACCGTCGTCCACGACGACGCCGCCCCGCCGCCGCCCTCGGCCGTCGCCGTCGCCGTCGCCGTCGCCAGAAACGTCGTCGGTGACTCCACGACGACCGTCGCGGCCGTCGTCGTCGCATTCCCGACGAAACCAACCGGAAGAGACGCGGACGCGGCGGCGATCCTACTCGCACTCGCCGCCGACGCCGCCGACGCCGCCGCCGACAGCGCTTCGACCGGGATCGGCATGTGCGTCGGGATGCGCAGGCGCCCGGTACCGGTACCGGTACCGCTGCTGCTGCTCGAGTCGTCTGCGACGCCCGTCGATGTCGATGTCGCGTTGATGTACGCCACCGGTGTCGCTGATATCGATATCGATGACAAGCCGAGCGGGCCGTACATGATGGGCGGCGGGACGAGATGCCGCGGCGGCGAGGAAGAAGAAGAAGAAGAAGAAGAAGAAGCCGTGGCCGCCGTCGGGAGTACTGTCGTGTTGAAGGATGACGGGAGGATGAGGCGGGATGCCGGACCGTGGACGATGGCGGCGGGGCGTGTGGAAGACGTCGTCGTGGCGTTGGTGGCGGGGGTTGATGATGGCGTCGTCGCGTTGATGAGTGGGCCGCCGGGGTTGACGACGACGCCCGTTGAGAGCGGCGGGATGGGGATGGGGGTGACGATGACGTCGGCGGCGGTGGAGAGGATGGTTGTCGTTGTGGTGTTGTTGTTGTTGGAGAATGGCGGTGACGCGGCCGGAGTGGTGGATGGCGCGAGGAAGGTGGCGTTGCCGGTGGGGCTCGTGCGGAGGAGGTCGGCGAGGAGGGTGGCGTTGTAGGTGGTGATGGAGAGGAGGGAGGTGACGTTGGCGATGAGGTCGGAGAGGACGGTGTTGTTGGTCGAGGGGGTGGGGAGGGCGTTGGAGGCGGCGGGGGTGGTAGTGCTGTTGATAAAGAGGGTGGGGGTGGGGAGGGAGAGGGTGTCGTTTAGGGAGGGGGAAGTGGTGGTGGTGTTTAGGGATGGGGTTGCGAGGGGGATGACGGTGAGGTTGGTGGGGGTCAGGGTGAATGTGCCATTCCGGAGTTCGAACGTGCTGTTGACTGGGACTTCGGGGATGGTTATAGTGGTGTTGAGGAGAAGGGCTGGTGCGGTGGCATTGACTGAAGGTGCAGTGGCGGTGAGGTTGGCGGAAAAGGGAGTGGTTGAATTTGCCGAGAGAGGCGCGGTTGCGTTCACTGGAAGAAGAGTGGCCACGGTCAGATTTGCCGGAACAGAGGGTGTAGCGATCGTGTCGTTAATGAAGAGTGGCGTCGTTGCATTCACCGGCAGAAGAGTGGCCACGGTTAGATTTTCCGGAATAGCGGGCGTAGCGGTTGTTTCATTGACGAAAAGCGGCGTTGTTGCGTTCACCGGGAGAAGAGTGGCTATGGTAAGGTTCTCCGGGACGGCAAGTGTGGCAGTGGTCAAGTTGAGGTAAAGCGGAGTGGTCGCATTACCGGCAAGAAGAGTCGGTAAAGTAAGGTTTGCCAGAACGGGAATTGTGGCTGTGGTGTTAAGAGCCACTGGTGTGGTTAAATTGAGGTAGAGAGGAGTGGTTGCATTGGCGGCAAGAAGAGTTGGCAGAGTAAGGTTTGCCAAAACGGAAAGTGTGGCTGTGGCGTTAATAGCCACTGGCGTGGTAAAGTTGGCCGAAGCTACCGTAGAGGTATAGTTGATGTAAAGCGGAGTGGTTACATTCGCGGGAAGAGGCAGTGTGAGGTTCGCCGGAATGGGTGACGCGGCGGCGGTGTTTAGGAGAAAGGGTGGCGTAGTAACGTTAACCGCAGGAACAGTAGATGTAGAGTTGATAAAGAGCGGGGTGGTTGCATTAGCCGGGAGAAGAGTGGCTAGTGTAAGATTTGCCGAAACGAGAACTGTGGCAGTGGTGTTTACGTGAGTAGTAACAGAAGTCGTGTTTTCGACGATAGGAGCCGAAGTTACGTTTAAGGCGAGAGCAGCCGAAGTGACGTTCGCGTAAACAGGGGCCGAAGTGGCGTTTGCGACTGAGGTAGAATTCAAGTAGGCCGGCAGTGGAGTGGCGTCGACGTAGACTGAAGTGGAGTTCACGGGGGCAAGGACTGAAGTAGCGTTTGCGACCAGGATGCTTTCCGTCAAGTTTGCAACGGGTGTCGAGGTAGCATTGGCGGATAGAGTCAGCGCTGCTGTTGTGTTTGCAAGCTCCGGGATGGCTGTTGTCGAGTTGAGAGGCGCAATCGAGGGTATAATAGCGAGCGGAGTAGGCGTCGAAGGGAGGGACAGAGGGAATGGCTCGGTGGCGTTCAGGGTTGGAAGGACTGGAGCGAAAGCAGAACCGGGGGCGGTCGGTCTGAGCAGGGAGGTGGCGTTCCCAAGGCCGGGTAGCGATGAAGCGGCAGAAGCAGCAGTGTTCAGCGGAGGAACCAAGCTATCCAGAACGGGAAGGATGGTGAAGAGGGGGTTCTCAGAGACGGGGGTTGGCACAATAGTGCTTGGTAATGCGATTGTTGCATTGGCGGTGGAGTTGATGGCTAGTAGAGAGCTCGGGATGGGCAGCCGTGGAGTGGGTTCGGATGGAGTAGCTGAAGGCGTGATGGAGCCAATGACGCTCCTGAAGACGCTCTCCAAACCCTCGATCTTGTCGCCAACCTCGCTCAGGAAGTTCAAGGCGTCGCCCGGGAGGTCCTTGATGGATTCGTCAAGGCGATCAATGTTTTCGATAAGGCGATCAGCGTGGGACTGGCTGGTAGTTGCTGGAGCAACATCGCTAGTCTGTCTAGGCTGCAAGTGGTGGTAGTGGGCATTCCAATTCAGGAAGTAGGCATCTACAAGGGGGGTATTGAGCATCAAAAGAACGGCAAGGCCGAAACGGCCAGAAGAGAACGAGGGAGACATGGTGCTGAACGAGCGACGTGGTTGCAGATGTCTTGGACGGCCGGTTCGCCGCAGGTATAAATCGGGCGGCCTCGGGGCGAGATGATGGAGGGTGAGCATACGAGCGACAATTTCCATGGTCTGCTCCTGGGAATGCAGCGGGACGAACAGCCCCTTGGGTGCGCTCCCGTCCCACATTCCCGGCTCCTACTCCTCGCATCGTTAGCGGGCTGGGCCAATCACGACGCGGGCTGGGTGGCGAGTTGGAGCTTCATAATGGTGTGAGAAGAGGAGTCACGTTGGGACTACTCCTGCGCTCGCCTAATTACTAGAAGCGGAAAACAGTGCTACCCGAAGGGAGCAGATGCATGGGAATTGCGGCAAGGAGGGCGGCGAATAATGTCGTCGAAGCATGCGGCATCAACAAAGGCGGAAGGCCGGCACCGGGCCTGGCTCACTGGTGCCACGCGGGAGGTGTTTCTCGCCCTGCCGTTGCCAAGCACGCGTCAGGTGTTGAGGCCGACGCGTCGTGCTCGACTCATTAGGTTGGCAGATCTCGACTGGCCCTTTGCCGGATCGAGGACGCAGCTAAGACGATCGTCAGGCACGGCCGTTCGCTGCGGCGTTCCTCCAGGGACCCCTGAGTACGTGGGCTGAAGGCCAGTTATGCATGTTTTAAGCGCGCCGTTGGGCGGACAGGATGCGACAGGATGCGACAGGATGCGACAGGATGCGACAGGATGCGACAGGATGCGACAGGACGCGACAGGACGCGACAGGATGCGGCTGGCCTGGGCGAGCTGGACAGAAAGATGGCGCAGGCGGCAGTGGGATGAAAATTGGGCAGGGCGGGGCAAGCGGCCGAGCGGCGTCTTGGTGTTTTTTGGCCGTTGCCGATGAGATTCTGGTCGCCGAACCGTGGCAGCGGCGGCTATCTGGGTCGGAAGAGGAGCGTCGAGGCGATGATCGAGAGGGGTCGGTCGTCGGATCTCGCAGTCGGTGAAGGAGGGGGCGAGGGTGTGGGGAACCAAGTCTGGGGAACAGAAACTGGTGGCCGCCGCTGCCTCCAGCCGAACGTCATCACACTCTGTTCGCCGGCCAGGAAAATCACTATACTAACCTAGCTGCATCCACCGCGCCGGCCCCTCCCGCTGTCCAAGGCAGCGAGACGCCTGACCAAGGCTGCTCATGTCTCCCCGCACCGCTCCCTATAAGAAGTCGTCTCCCAAGCCGACAGCGGGGGTTGCCCCGCCCGCGTCCTCTCTCCTCTCCGCCCGTCGCGTGCAATTGACAGCCCTGCTCACGCTGTGCATAGCTCTAATCATGGCTGCCGGCTTCGTCGACATCGACTTGCTCGCCCTGGCGACCAACGCCGGCTATTTTTCCACGCTGCCAGCCACTAGCGCCACCGAGCCCCAGATCTCCCTGCTCAACTTCAATTCGTCCTTCCAGACCGATGTCCTCGGCCCCAATGCCACCGCCCGCAAAATCGCCGACCTGCCATGGCAAGCGTTCCACGAGGCCGGCATCTACTACGAGCCCGACAACTCCATGTACATCACTTCCAACTACGTCTCGCTTGACGACAACATCAACATCACCGTCGTGAGCCTGGACGACTACACCATCTCCTCGACCCAATTCCCCGACCTGTGGGAAGCCAATGGCGGCTCATCTTATTACCCTCCTGGAGCCGACACCACCAAGCGCCCTCCCCAGCACGTCTACTGCGACGAGGGTGATTTCGACCATCCTTCCGCCCTGATCGCCGTCGATCCCGGCACAAACACATCCACCACCCTGCTCACCTCCTTCCTCGGCCGCAACTTCTCGTCGCTCAACGACGTCCGCCAGCACGCCGAAACCGGCGATCTCTGGTTCACCGATGCCGGTAAGTACTCACTGCGACGACGACAACAACAAGCAAGAAAAAAAAAAAAAAAAAAAACTCACCAAGCAACCCAGACTACGGCTACTTCCAAAACTTCCGGCCCGCCCCCGTCATCCCCAAGCAGGTCTACCGCTTCGAGCCCAGCACCGGCGTCATCCAAGTCGTCGCTGACGGCTTCGTCGAGAGCAACGGCCTCGAGTTCTCGCCCGACCACAAGACCCTGTACGTCAGCGACACGGGCGCCCAGCAGTTCACCAAGAACGAAACCGGCCCCGGCACCATCTACGCCTTCGACGTCGTCGACGGCAAGCGTCTCGCCAACCGCCGCACCTTCGCCTTCTGCGACATCGGCGTCCCCGACGGCGTCCACGCCGACACCCACGGCAATGTGTGGGCCGGCTGCGGCGATGGCGCGCACGTGTTTAACCCTGATGGCATCCTGCTCGGCAAGGTCTTTGTTGGCGAGACGAGCAATAATTTTGCGTTTATTCCCGGCGGCGTGTTGGTTTTTACTAACTATCGTCTTTGGCTGGTGGAGAATATCAAGGCGCAGGGGAGAGAGGTTTGCAAGGACTTTGGTGTGGGATGTTGATGGACCTTGGGGTAGGTGTGGTAGCTGTGCAGGGGACCTGGATCCCGCCTGTGTAAATACCTGCAGTCATGTGGGAGAAACAAAGATGGACAGTGACATGGAAGGTAGATATGTATTTGATACAGTAAATTTACAGTGAGCGAATCGTAAAGTATCATTTACATTCTCACAGCGACCCAGCCTTCGCAGTGATTTAATAGCATACGCACCAGCTTCTTAACTCCATCCGTGCATACACCAGCCGGAACAATGAAAAAAAATATATTTACTAGCTCATATCATCTCCTGGCAACGAAAAGCGGCCAACAATTAAACCGAGAACCTTTCTCCCATACAGCTCTTGACAAGACGTGACTCGGACGCCGCCCAACATCAAGCTTCACTCACCGTCTCGTGCGCCGCTGCCTTCTTCTGTCGCACCTCCTCCTCCTCCTCCACAGATCCCCCATCACCAATCACCCGCACCCCATCCTCCACCTCGCCCGTGAACCCCGCCACCTTCGCCGCCCGCTGCTGCTGCTTCCCAACATACCACCTCTCCACGCCGCCCAGCACAAACGCACACCACCCCGTCAACGCGACCACAAACACCAGCCCGACGACATACCCGCGCGTGGCTCTATACGCGGGCGCCTCGCTCGCGGGGAAGAGGTACTGCGACGCGGGCGTCGCGCACGCCTGGCCGACGCTCATCATGACGGCCATGGCGAAGGCGCGCAGCTGGCGGTCGCCGCCGCACAGCGCGTTCAGCCAGCCCGACAGCAGCGGCGAGAAGCAGCCGTAGCACCCCTGCACGAAGAAGGCGGCCATCTTGAGCGCCGTCGACGCCGGCCAGACGACGTAGACGACGTAGGAGAAGGTTAGTAGTGTGCCGACGAAGAGGGTGACGGGGGCGCGCGTGCCGAGGACGTCGGCGGCGAGGCCGGTGGTGGTCATGAAGATGAAGTTCTGTT
>JAJMYO010000366.1:0-19921 GCA_023087385.1 Diplodia sapinea | reverse complement strand
CGGTGTCAATACTAAACGTTATTCCATATTATGCCTTACAATTCGCACAGTTTATCCGGTCTTCAAAGGCCCCGGACCCCCCCCCCCAAACGAAGAAAACAAAAAACGATAAGAAAAAAAAAACATACCAGTCGTGCTACTCAACAAAGTCGCCGCAATCGTCCACGAGCTGACGACGGCCGTGGCGACGAGCCCCGTCTTCACCGAATGTTTCGCCGTCATGTACATCTCGCTCGTCTGCACCTCCGACATGTACCGCGACAGGCCCCACGAGAGGAGCGACATGCCGATCGCAAAGGCGGCGCCGAGCCCGATCACCATGGCGTACCCGACTGAGGCGGGGAAGAAAGGTGGGGTGGACATTTTTTTTTCTTTCCCGCTTTGGTCGCTTTTTCTTCTTCTTCTCGATTTTGTTTGGGTGGGAGGGGAGGGGGGAGACAGGAAGTGTTGAAACCTGAGACGGGGTGGAGGGGAGAAGGAGGAGAAGAAAAAGAAAAAGTAGGGACGGAAGGTTGGTGGTGGGGAGAATGGAGGAAGTAGGTCGTCGCGGGATATGAAATCGAGTTATCAGACTCCAGTCTTCTATTGTACTGGCGGGGGGCGGGGGACATGGAATGATGACAGCATGCGCACATATGTATATGCGGAACAGAGGTCGATCCATTATGGGACCCCCGGACAACTTTTCAGGAAAATCAAACCATCTGCCTTCGACCGCCCCATTTCTTACGTCGCGGCCATCAAGCTTGTGCAAACCTACTCAGGGCAATCCTTCCACGCGGGACGGGAGGAACATGGTTTACCTGATATCCATCCCTCCTCCATCCATCTGGACAAACAGCCCGCAACGAGCGTCAAGAGCGCCAAAGAGACACGCCTCCGAGTCGGTCGCCGTGTCACAAGATAAGCGAACACAGAGCGCTCGCAGAAGATGCAGCAGGGGTGAGATAACGTCTTGAGTCTAATCTCACCGTGACCGTTGCTGATCCCTCCTTGCCTCCACACGGCAAAGTCGAGCACTTCATGGCGGGGGGCAGCACGGCGGGACAGGGCAGGTCGGAGTGCCCTACCGACACCATCGGGACAGGAACGCGATCAGAAGTGTCCATCGAAAGGCAGGGATGTATGTACATGGACGTCATTATAACTTGAATCCGCTATAGTAGAAGATTGGATTCGCCCGGATTATGGCCAAGTGAGCAACGGATAACTAATAACGGCCAGTCAACCAACTATGCCGACTCTCATTGTAATTGTGCACCGAGAGGCGCGGCGGGAGATGGATGAGCATTATTGTGGTGGTCCCAGCAAGCTATTCGGCCAAGAGTGGGATCGGCCTGCGCTATCAATGCTTGATAAGGGATGGGTCTGATATCGCAGCCCGACGGCAGAACGAACCAATTATCACCCGCTTTGTGAAGATCCGTGTCAAGTCAGCAGATATCCAATCATGTTGAAAATCAGTGTTCGAGTGAGTCGTGCGGAGGAAAGGTTCGCGGGTCAAGGGAAAGAAAAGGATACAGGTAACAGAAAGAACGCTGCCCCGAAGTTCCTCGGCAGAACACTGTCAGACCATCTCCAACCAGGAAATCTCGTGTTCTACTACTATGACAGGAACGACAGTGTTAACCCAAAGTGTACGCCTGATAGTTTTTCCCTCCTAGGTGCTCAGTTTCGGAGCACGGTATCACCCCAGTTTCCAGTCCCAAGCTGAACAAGACTCCTAAAATCATGAGTACTTAAAAAAATCTTTGATCCATCTGCTGAACGCCATTCATGCAAAAAAAATAAAAAATTTTTGCTCTCAAAGAGTTTTTGACCGCCGGCCGGAGAGCAAATGTCTCAAGTCAACGCCAGTCGCCACCGTCGGCGCGCGAGAACATCGATCCAGTCAATTCGCCGCTGCCCATTGCCAGGCGTAGTGTTGCCGGCGCGTAACCGCCACAGCTCGTCCAGGACGGTGAGCGCAACCTCGACGTTGTGGAAGTGTCGGTAGTTGACGATATCCAGCATGCGCTGGCGGATGATGCGGATCTGTTCTGCCTGGTCCGTCTCTCCGCCGGCCATGAACAACGGAAATAGCAGTGTCGTCTCCGGCAAACACCTGACAGGCATCTTCTCCACGGCCTCGACAATCCCCTGAACGGGTGTAGCCATCTTGCGATTCAGGGCTTGTGTAAGATCCGGAAGGTGGCGGCGCAGAACCCGGTAGAGGTGGATCAGCGCGGCGTTGCGGTAAGTCTCGGCCATGGCTTTTAGGTGAACATCCTGGCATTCCGGCGGAGTCCACTCCTGGAGTTCGATTTCTAGGCGTTGTGCTCTACTTGAGAAGTCCGACCTGGCTTGTGACTGTCCGTTGGGCTCTGGCTGTGGAATATCTGACCGGTGGACATGCTGGATCTCCGGGTCCTCCAATATCTTTGCTTCGTCTTCTCCTACCACGGTTGGTGATGTCGCCGTTGTGCAAGACGAGGTCGGAGAGGGGGACTTGGAGGCCTCCTTGGCAAAAGCTGCCGAAGCATCGGCCATGTCTGCGTTGAGGACACTGATTTCGGAGATGACGTAGATTATCCTAGATGCCAGGCCAAAATAAGAATCCGCGGCCTCATCGTCGGCTGCTTGCCAGTAGTAGCCCGAGATCAGCGGCCGTGTGTTCATGGTGACGGTATGCAGGGCGTCATGATAAGCAAAATTGCGCTTTAGCCACCGCCCTTCAAACGTGTTGAAGAACTGAGCCAGCTGGTCTGAACTGAGCTGACCATCCTCATACATGGTGCCCGAGGTGGCACGGATTATCTGGGAAGCTCCAACCAAGTGGTTATACCACTTGCTGGTGTCACCGAGGATGGATTCCATGGAGCATAAAACCAGGCAGCAGGACAAGTCGAGCTCGGGATCCCGGTCGGTAGAAGAAAGAGAAGAAGCAAGAGAACTCAAGGCATTGCTTCGGCTCTGCAATGCGAGAACTTCGTAAGACTTGTCTCTTAACGACAAGTGGGAAGAAGAGTGAGCGATGATGGCATTGAGCAGCATGGGGGATTCGGTGGCCATGGGAAGGAAGACTGGGTCGTCAGCACCGTGTTCGCTCGTTGCTCCCAGACTCGGACTCACCGGAGGCAAAGCAGTTGTTCTCGAGCGTGCTAGTTAGAAGGGTTGAAAGGGTCTGGAGGTAATAGCGGAGCAGGAGTCTGCGGCTGGTTGGGGCGGAACCGTCGCCTGCGGTACCAGCGTAAGTGGCCACGGGATCCAACGAGAGGATCGGGGCGGCCCAAGTCGAGGTGGGAACAGCTAGCACGGTGGATGAAGAGGTTGCAAGGACGGTGGTGTCCGTTTCGGGAGCTGTGCCGTTGGCGGAGCCTTCTCCGGGAGCGGGCTTGCCATTGCCAACGACGGCTTGACGGGGCTCCTCGCGGATGCATTCAAAGTTCAGTCGGCGGCAGTGGTCACAGACAGGCTGGAGGATGGGTCAGCAAGGACGGGCTGCGCCGGAGCAGAGGACGCAGCTCACGTATTCATTGGTGCACTTCTTCTTTCTGCAGAGGCCAAGTCAGAATCGGATGATTGCGTGATGACTCAAGCGGTTAACGCACCGACGACGGCAGGTGACGCAGCCAGTGCGTTCTCGGGTGGTGCCCGTCCGCTTCCTGATGCGTCGTTTGGTGGTGGTCTGGGAATCGGACTGGTCGGCAATGGGAGCTTGGTCGGCCATGCTTGCTACATAGCGGGGAGCTTCGGGATTGGCGCGGCGGTGGGGGGTCCCCGGGCGGCCCGCAGCACCTGCGCAATGTCCGCGGCGGGCGAGGAAGGGCGGGGAGCGGCCGTGGGCAGTGCTCGCGGGACTGGCGAGGATAAAGGGCGTCAACGGCGGAGGGAGGGTTGAGCAGCGGCCTCAGCGGCGCGGAAAGCTTTGGTTTGAGCCATCAGCCCGACCGCACGTGATCTGTCTGCTTGCGGCTAGCCGCCATCTCGCTTCTCCTATCTCCACGCGGATCCGCAATCCGTATCCCGCAACTCAACCCGCCCAGCCCCGCGCCATTGGCTGGCTGCGCAGTCTTGACTAACACCAGTCCTCCCCCGCTCTCACCACACCAGCAGTATCTGTATAAGCCCGAACATAAGCAACGCCGTCCGCGCCCAATCGCAGCCCATCCCATCCAGAAGCAATTCCGTCACCATGAAGACCCTGTTACGTGCACGCCCATCGGCCCGCCGCATCTCATCTCCGCACCATCATCACCCACTCGCACCTCTCCCCAGCCTCCGCCCTCGCCGATCATCACGCCTCAATTCCACGTCATCATCACGACCACCAGCCCGCGATTCGGTGGTCAACCCCTCTGTCGCCCGCAGCCATGTCATGCACCGCGCCCTCCGCTCCGAGCCGCTCCGCATCGTCTCCGGCGCCGGAGGCATCGCCTTCACGCTCTCCGACGGCCGGACGCTGCTCGACGCGTCCAGCGGCCCGGGCGTGTCCTGCCTCGGCCACCACCAGCCCTCCGTCGCGCGCGCCGTGGCCGACCAGATCAACCGGATCGGCTACGTCTACAGCATCGGCTACACGTCCGAGCCCGCCGAGGAGCTGGCCGCCATGCTGCTGAGAGACCGCCCCGGCGGGCTGTCGCGCGCCATGTTCTTCAATTCGGGCAGCGAGGCTACCGATGCGGCCGTCAAGCTCGCGACGCAGTACTGGGCCGAGAGGGGCGAGGGCCGCCGCCGCCGGAATGTCATTAGTCGCGCGCAGTCGTATCACGGGAATACCATCGGCGCGCTGTGCGTGTCTGGGCATCGCGCCCGCCGCGAGATGTATGCTGACTGGTTGAGCGGCAACGTCTCGTTCGTAGATCCGTGCTATGCGTATCGGGCAAAGCCGGAAGGCTGGAGCGACGAGGAGTATGTTGCCCGGCTTATCAAGCAGCTTGATGAGGAGTTTCAGCGGCTGGGACCGGATACGGTGGCGGCGTTCTTTGCTGAGACGATTAGCGGGACTACGCTGGGGTGTGCCACTGCGCTACCTGGGTACTTCAAGGGCGTGCGGGAACTCTGTGACAGGTATGGTGCATTGCTGGTGCTTGATGAGGTGAGTGTCCTCTCGCTCTTGTGCAGGCTCCACCGGTTTTGGGGGAGGGCGTGTGAGGGTCAAGAGCCCGGATTGTTCTCTCATAAAGGAAGTAAGATGTTCGGTGAACGGCAATCGAAGGCCTGCCGATATTGCACGATCGTTTCGAAGCCGCAATCTTGTCGGCAGAAGCTGACAATGCTTGTTGGACGGAGCTAACTCGTGTAGATCATCTGCGGCATGGGCAAGACGGGGACCATGCATGCCTGGGAACAAGAAGAAGGGTTCCGCGGACCGGACCTGCAGACTGTCGGGAAAGCACTCGGCGGAGGATTCATCCCTCTCTCGGCAGTGCTTGTGCATGAGAAAGTATTTGATGCTCTGGCCGCTGGAAGTGGAGCACTTTCGCATGGTCATACATTCCAGGTAAGACAAGAGCTGTCCGCAGCTGTGCCACAGCGAGTTGCAAAAGGGTCTACTTGCTTCGCAAAGAATATCGCCGTCTCATTGCGTGAGTAGTTGAGGTTACGTCTGGATGATCTCTGAAGTGTTCGGAATCTATATTGACATCCGGACGTCTACGTCGACTGCCCAGGTGAGAAGAGTGCAATCTCCCTTATGCCAAAGAAGCCCGAAGTTGGCTGCAATCCTCTGTGGTATGGCAGCAAACCCAGCTTACCAAAGATTCGTAGGCGCACCCCACGGCCTGCGCAGCAGCGATTGAGGTCCAAAAAACCATCGAGCGGGATGGTCTGCTCGAAAATTGCCGCAAGATGGGCGCTCTGCTCGGAGAACTAATGGAAGCGGAGATCCTGCCGCTCCCCTTGGTAGGCGACGTCCGCGGGCGAGGGCTGTACTACGCCGCCGAGTTCGTTTTAGACAAGCAAGCGAAGACGGCATTTCCAGTGGGCGAGCACTTCTCCACCAAGGTTGTCGCGGCGGCATCGGAGTTGGGATTGAATATCCTGGGAAACTTGGGTAAGACCGGGCCGATCGATGTAGAGCATGTCATGATCACGCCGCCCTATATCATCACGGAAGCGGAGGTTGTGAGAGTGGTGCAGCTGCTCAAGCAAGCGATCCAGAAGGCGAGCGAGGCGTATCTGTAGACGCATAGACAATCAAACTGCCCAATTCGGCAATTGCACGGCAGCCGACGGCATTGCTTCCCGTTGCAGAAGGTGATCTGAGGAGGTTGAGAGACCGTGTCCGGATTTGAGGGAGTGCATGTGCCGGCCAATGCGGCGGGGTTGATATGTCAGTTGCTTGGCTGCGCCACGTGCGGCGGGTGTTGGACCCAGCCAGCTGCGGCTTCGGCAAAAACACCTTCGCCCTCGGCCTCCAAGCACCATGACACGAAGTCGCAAGACATGATCCTCCGACCTCCCCTGCTGCGCAGCGCGCCTCTGCAGGATGCCGCCCCCCTCTGTCTGCGATGCTTGCGCCGACTCGAACGCTCCCAGCTCCCGCCGCCCCGCCGTCTGCTGTCCACCTCGCGCGCCGTGAAGGACGCCGCCCTCGCCGCCCGCAACCCCCGCACCGCCTTCAAGAAGGAATACTTTTGGGCCAATGCCGTGCTAGACGACGTGCTGCAGGGCGCACGACGCGGCGTCTGGAGCAATGCCGTCCCCGGCCGCAATGGCGACAAAGGCGCTGCGCCGGCGACGCTGCACGAACAGCCCAAGATCGCTCACGTCGTCAACCACGATGCCGCCGCAGGCACCGAGCTCGCCAATGAGCTCCCCCACCGCCGCCGGAAGCGCTTAAGAGAAGAGGCCAAGCAAGCAGCAGTTTCGGAAACAGCCTCAGACACGGAGATCCGCCCCGACGCCTCAGCCGCCCTCTCGACCAGCGCCCAAGCTCTCCCCGCACAATCCCTCCGCCGCCGCTTCTTCACCTACCTCGCCCTCACCAAGCCGCGCCTCTCTTTCCTCATCGTGCTCACCGCCACGGTGCCGTATGCCATCTACCCGGTTCCCGCGCTGCTGGCGCCGGCCGTGACGTCGACACCCTCACTCTCGACCCTCACCCTCCTCTTCCTCACGACCGGCACCGGCCTCGCGTCCGCCTCGGCCAACACCTTCAACATGCTCTTCGAGCCCGCCCACGACGCCAAGATGAGCCGCACCAAGAACCGGCCGCTCGTGCGCGGCCTCGTCAGCAAGCGCGCCGCGCTGCTCTTCGCGCTCGGCACCGGCGCCGCCGGCGTGGCGTCGCTCTACTACGGCGTCAACCCCACCGTCGCCTTCCTCGGCGGGCTCAACATCGTGCTCTACGCGGGCTGCTACACGCCGCTCAAGCGCGTCTCGGCGGTCAACACGTGGGTCGGGGCGGTCGTCGGCGGCATCCCGCCGCTGATGGGGTGGACGGCGGCTGCGGGCCAGTGCGCGACGGGCGGCGGCACGTGGGACGAGCTGCTGCTAGGGCCCGGCAGCGCGGGCGGGTGGCTTCTGGGCGCGCTGCTGTTCGCGTGGCAGTTTCCGCACTTCAACGCGCTGTCGTGGACGATCCGCGACGAGTACCGCGCCGCCGGCTACCGCATGCTGGCGTGGACCAACGCGCGCATGAACGCCCGCGTCGCGCTGCGCTACTCGCTGCTCATGTTCCCCGTCTGCGTCGGCCTGGCCGCCGTTGGCGTCACCGATTGGGGCTTCGTCGTGACCAGTTCCGCCATCAACGGCTGGATGACGTATAACGCGGCAAGGTTTTGGTGGTACGAGGGCACGAGGGGCACCGCGCGTGGCCTGTTTTGGGCCAGCGTCTGGCATCTGCCGATCGTGCTGGTGCTGGCCATGGCGCATAAGAAGGGTTTGTGGCAGCGCGTGTGGCGGGCTGTTGTGGGAGAGCCGGTCGTGGATGGGGACGAGGAGGACGACGACGAGTATTGGGATGATGAGGATGAAGAGGATGGCCAGCAGAAGGTGATATCGCCGCCGCCGCCGGCGGGAAAGGCGGTCGTACCGGTCGTTGCTGCTAGGTGAGGATGGTTTGGGGTTGATGGGGGAGGGAGAGAGGATGGGTTCGGTATGCTGGCTGGCTGGCTGGCTGGCTGGTTGGCTGGCTGGGTCTCTTTCCACCACCACCACCAACAGCATATCAGCAGCAAAGTGGACGAGGATAGTTGGCCGATAGTGCTAATACTTGTGTTTTGATAGCTTATTGTACGTTTGTATCTCTTGGGCTTCTTTCATCTACGGATGGAGGGGCGTTTTGTTTGGCCCACGCCCCCGTCTTCATGCGCGCCCTCTCTCTTTCCCCCCCTTTCTCGATGCAGAATGTCAAGGTTTGGACCATTCGAGATGGGATTCATCAGTAGTCGCACCCGTGTCTCCGCCATGTAGCCTTATCAAGGTCTTCGGAATCAGCGGAGGACAGTCCAAAAACCATTGTCAGGCGTTTTCACCTTGAGCTGAGCAGACACACGAGGGAAGAGCAAGAAGGGATGATATGGGTGTGGCTTCTCTACCGTCGACGATGGTGAAACGAGGTAGAAGACTGGTCGTTGGGTGGGTCTAGACTACAGTGCGTGGCGGCTGATCCTCCGCCTCCCCCGGTGGTGTTGGCGAGCTTAACACCAGGCCGTTATCATTATTGAAGCATTGGAAATTTGTCCTTTTTTATGCACCGTGATTGATCCACCTGGCTTGGTAATGAAGACTCTTCCGACTCCGGAACCTTGGGGGTGAAAGGCCAAACTGTTGGTGCTTGTATTTTGCAGAGTTTGTAGGGACGTCAGAGTTTGTGCAAAGACGTTGGAGGTCCGAGACCGGGGCGCTCTCCGCTCCACGCGTGGGAGGAGCTAGGCTAGGCCCCTCCGATGTCGTGGCCAGCTCGGCTCAGTTTTTTTAGTTGCGCCAAAGGGCCTTTGGACAGGGTCGAAGGCAGCTGATTTAATTCATCAAATCATTGAACGAGGTTGCTTGTGGCAGGACAGTCAAACAGCGAGAGGAAGAAGGGAAAGGTGCGACACAAGTATTGTCACGTCAAAACAGCACGTTGCGATCCCGATCGAGGTGACGCATTGCTCAAGCGGTAAGCGCCGGAGCAGCGTCCAAGCGAAGCTGGGGGAGCAGCAGCAAGGAAGAGAGCTCGAGCAAGGATTGTGGGATTGGAAGGAAAAAGCGGGCGGCCACAAACCATCATTGGCCGCCACCGCCGTCTCCTCATCTCGCCCGCATCATCGCCCACAACATAACCCCCTTTTCCTCTTCTGGAACCGCCGGCGGAATATTGAATTTGCTGCAGCCTTCGCACCTCGTGTTCGCCCACCGTCTTGTCCACCTGCCCCGCGCGGACACGAGCGTGTTTGCCCGCCACCGCTCCGCTTCTTGCGGCCGTGACCTGACTTCCGTCACGCTGCGTCGCTAGCCACCACGATGCGCTGGCGAGGGCTGGAGGGGCGGACGACAAACATGCGGCCTTTCTTCTGCGTCCCGGGCGAGCCGGCGAACACGGGCGGAGTCTAGACACGACTATGACGAACTCGGCCCACGGCCAGGCACCGCGGCAGGAAATGCCGGTGGTTGAATCTGCGGGGCAGGCGGTCTTCCTCCGCAAATGACAGGCCGGCAGCCCTGCAGCCCTCTGCTAATGATAGCAGCTCAAGACTCGCCGTTGACAGCCCGGCCCAAGCCACCCACCTGATCCGGCCCCATCATCACACCTTCGTTCCTGCGGCTCCCCGGAATAGACGACGTCAGCCCATGCGGGAAGCAAGCCATGCAGGTACCTTCACGCCGCTAATCCGCGTTTTTTTTTTTTTCCTGCATCGGTTGCTCGCCTTCTCCTTTCGGCGGCATATAAGTTGCTTCTGGCCTCCCCTGTCTGCTCTTCTCTTTCACTCGTTGCTCTCCTGCTCCATTTTCGTGTGTGCTCGCGGAAGACCCGAACGGAGCAAACCACACTCGCTATTCTTTAATCAATAGTCTTAATTCCCATGCGCTACTCCACCCTCGTCGGCCTCGCGGCCAGCCTCAGCACGGCGGCGGCCCAGATCAAAGGCTTCAACTATGGCAGCACTCTAACCACGGGCGCCGCCAAATCCACGGCCGACTTCACGACCGAGTTCAACCTTGCCAAGAACCTTGTGGGCGCCTCGGGCTTCACCTCGGCGCGTCTCTACACCATGATCCAGGGCGGGACGGCCAGCACGCCCATCGCCGCCATCCAGGCCGCCATCGACACGAAGACGTCCCTGCTGCTGGGCCTGTGGGCGTCGGCAGGCCAGGCCAGCTTCGACAACGAGGTCGCCGCGCTCAAGGCCGCCATCGCGCAGTACGGCACCGCCTTCACCGACCTCATCGTCGGCATCTCGGTCGGCTCCGAGGACCTGTACCGCGTGTCGCCGACGGGCATCATCAACAAGAGCGGCGCCGGCGCGGACCCGCAGGTGCTCGTCTCGTACATCGACCAGGTGCGCGCCGCCATCGCCGGCACCGCCGCGTCGGGCGCGTCCATCGGGCACGTCGACACGTGGACCGCCTTCGTCAACGGCTCCAACAGCGCCGTCATCGACGCCGTCGACTGGCTCGGCTTCGACGGCTACCCGTACTTCCAGAACACGCAGGCCAACGCCATCGGCAACGCCAAGGCCCTCTTCGACGACTCGGTCGCGGCGACGCAGGGCGCGGCCAAGGGCAAGCCCGTCTGGATCACCGAGACGGGCTGGCCCGTCAGCGGCCCGCAGGAGAACGAGGCCGTGGCGAGCGTCGCGAACGCCAAGACGTACTGGGACGAGGTCGGCTGCCCGCTGTTCGGCAACACCAACACTTGGTGGTACACCCTGCAGGACGCCGTGCCCGACACGCCCAGCCCCAGCTTCGGCCTCGTCCCCGCCGGCGCCGGCGACACTCCGCTGTTCGATCTGACGTGCGGCGCTGCGGCCAACGATGACCCTGCCTCCTCGTCGAGCAGCTCTTCGGCTGCCACCTTTGCCGAGACTTCGGCTGCTGCTGCTGCTTCCACCGCGGCCTCTTCTGCTGCCGCATCTGCTCCTGCGGCATCGTCCGCTGCGGCATCTTCAGCCGCTTCCAGCGCGGCCTCCTCTGCCCCGGCCTCTTCCTCCGCTCCCGCCTCCGCCTCCACCACCGCAGCCCCCGCTCCTCCCAGCGGCACCGCAGCCTCTCCCTCCTCCCTCACCACCGTCATGACCACGCTCACAACAACCTACTGCCCCACGTCCGGCGTCACCTCCACCATCACCGCCACCAAGTCCTCCTCCCCCTCCTCCTCCCCCTCCTCCTGCCCCGCCAACCTCTCCGGCCCGTACGAATTCCCCCACCTCATCATCCCCATCTCCAGCACCTCCCCCACAACCGCCGCGGGCACCTCCTACAACGGCACCGTCTCCCCCACCGTCTCCTCCCTCTTCAACTTCGACATCCCGGCCGCCCACGCCGGCAAGACGTGCTCGCTCATCTTCCTGCTGCCGCAGAAGGCGGACCTGCAGACGAGCGACTACACGCTGACGGGCGCCGGCGGCGGCATCGCCGTGAGCAGGCTGGCCGAGCCGGCGACGGAAGGCGCGACGTGGCGGAATGCGCCTGCGGGGGAGGAAGTCGTGGGCGCGGTTGAACATGTGGCGCCGGGCGGTGCGTGGGTCGTGGCGAGCGCGCCGTGCGAGGCTGGGGCTAGGGTCGGGTACGAGGTCGCGGCGACGGGCGGGCTGGAGTTGGTGTGGTTTGAGGATTGGAATCCTAGCCCGGTTGGGTTGTTTGTTAGGGTTTGTTAGGTGTTGGGTGGTTTGTTGTAAAATGATGGTTTGTAATGATGATGGATGGGGCGTGGATGTTATGTACATGATATGGAAGGAGGGGCACGAGTGGGGGGATTGGATGATGTGTTTTCTTTTTTCTGTCATCTTCCGGACGAAAAGAGGGGAGAAAAGGGGATTAACATGTAGCTTTAATCGGAAACCATCTAGGATCTATCGTCAACGCGCTTGGACATCCTTTCGTACGGAGTCGTGACGATCCGTCTGCGCGTGAGGGTTTCTACAGCTCGAGTATACTAGTGAAAAGCATTACCCGTGGCTTGCTGAGATTCCTGGGTTCGGTGACCCGGAAGTCAAAGCGGATTTGCCACTTCCGCTTCAGACGCAGGAAAACTGGGACGATCGGAGGGCCGAAGTCCTACAGATCCTGAGGGAACACCATGTTTGCAAAGGCTATGAAGAGCATGGCGTCAACGGGATAGGAAGCAGCAGCTAAGAAGACTAGTTGCAATCACGATGTAACGAATCAATGAACGAACCTCGTTGTCCCAAATATCGTCCAAGTCTCACAAATGTGCACTGCAACCTCCCATATTTCAGAAAGTAATGGGTATATACCACGTACAACATACACCAACGAAGAAGAGCAGGTAGTATCAAACATCCAATCAAAACATAGCATACCGCCGCGCCTACATAAGCCGGCGATCCATTAACCAAGCCCACCCCCAAATTTTTACCCAAATTTTATCAACGTCTACCGACCGCCGACCCACCCATTCATATGAACAACAAACCTGACTTACTAATACTACTAGACTACGGTTGAGTGGCTGTAAAGTGTCGCGAAGGTGGGGGGAAAAGAAGAAAAAAGGAAAACGCGCACACAACCAAAACGCCGCGCTTCAAACCACATGAAGACCAGAGAAAAAGAAAAGGGAGTAGAATGGCAAAGACACAAAATAAAATAAAAAAAGGAAAGAAGGTATAAAACCACTGTGGTGTCTACCACACAGACGACGACGACGACAATGACGGGGGTATCAGATCTACACACGACAACCCACTTACTTACTCACTCCGCTACACTACGCTTTTCTTTCCTCCAATCCAACCTCCAAACCAACGCAAGAAGAAAACTATGATAGAGAGAGAGAGAGAGAGAGAGAAGAAAGAGGAAAGAGGAGAGAGGAGAGAGGAGAAAGACTCATTCAACGCAGAAGAATGAGAACGAGAACGAGAAAGAGAAAAGGAGAAATAGAGAGAGAGAGAGAGAGAGAGAGTAGAGAGAACAGAGCGGCAAACTCGCCCCAACCCCCCATCCCATCACTCCAACCACAAAAACCACCTGACGCCCCTGCCCACGCCCCTCACGGCTGCCAACCCCGTCCTCACCACAACAACGACCAACCACACCCACCACATGACGCCGAGCACGCACCACTCGAGCAGCATCCAGCCGACCCTACGCGCCCAGCGCATGCGGCGGCGGCGGGCGCGGCCCATGGCGTCGACGCGGTCCGCGACAGCCTTGACTGCGAGCGCCGCGCCGCTCGTGACCTCGCGCGTGAAGGCGTCGGCGTCGTCGGCGCAGGCGTGGCAGCGCGGCGTCAGGCGGTCGGCGAGCTCGATGCGCAGCGTCTCGCAGCGCGCGTGCAGCGCGCGGATGCGCACGGCGCGGAAGCGCTCCGTGGCTGCGGCCAGCGCGGCCGAGCCCGCCTCGAGGTCCGACGCGAGGATGCGGGCGGCCAGGACGTGGTGTTCCTTGCGCGCGACCGAGGATACCATGCGCGTGTGTTTGAGGATTTCGTGTTTGTTGGATGGGGCGAGGGCGGCGTCGTTGTTGGCCTGCTCGGTTGCCGTCGCGGCGGCGCGGACGAGGAAGGGGGGAGGGGTGTCGGGGATGGAGTGGGCGCGGCGGGCGAGCTCGGCGGCCTTGATGCCGGAGCAGAGGAGGAGGGCTTGGATGCGGGCGATGTCGGCGCGGTTGCTGGTGATGATGGCGGCGGCGGCGCAGGGACGTTGGGCCGAAGCGCGGCGGGAGAGGTTCTCGTCGGTGATGCTCCAGTGGCGCTGTGGCGAGGGCCGGGCGGGCGAGCGGTCGCTGTACTTGCGCTGGACGGGGATGTGGGAGAGCTCGGATGGTGGGACCCCGGCGCGTCCGACTGCGCCTGGCAATTCGAGGCGTTTGGACATGCGGCGACGGACGGCAGATGGAGAGCGGGAATGAGAGATTGAACCCTCGGAATGGGCTCGGGTACTGTTGCCCATCGGGTGTACTTGGATGACGCCTGGGGATGATGAGCGGCTGACATTGGTGTCAAGACGCGGAGGCGCCAGACGGTCGAGCCGCGACGGACGAGTACGGCCACGCCGATGCTCTGATGAAGCAGCCGACGGGTCACGCTTCATATCCTGCGATGCGGCCGACTTGAATGTCGGTAGGAAATATCCTTGTGGCCGCTCTGACATATCAGATGCATCCGAGAGAGCTGCGTCTGTCCCGGTCCGTGAGGCTGGCTTTGGACGACGCTTCAGAACGCTCTTGGACATCTCCTCTTCCGTGTCTGACGTAGAGGACATTTCGCCGTCATCGGAAGACGAATCCTCACCTGCCTCCTCCGGTGGCTTGTCTCTCTTGAAGATGAACTTCCTCGCTTTGGACCCCTCTCGTCCCACATCCTTGAAGAACCTGGTCACGGCCGAGCTCGGCTCTTTCTCCTTGCCTTCTCTCCGACCTCTGCTAACCTTGCCCTCTTGAATGGACGCAAGGCTACTGAGGCTGTCAGTTGTCTTGTGCGATTTCAATAGAGCGGGCCTTGACAACGAGTTTGAACGGCGAGGTTGGTCAGTGCTAAGGCGTCCAGACTCGGCGGACTCTCCACTGGGCTGTTTGTGGCTGAGCGAGTCAGGGGCAAAGTCCACAGTATCCGTCTTGGGAGCCTTTGAACTCCCCTCGGAACGGAAGAAGGGCAGTTTGGATCTCTTCGACTTGCTACGGTCTGGTGATGCGATGCGACTCGGCGGAGAGGATGCACCGAAGCTGAATGTTTTCGACAGGGGTGTGTTGGGGACCGAAGAATCGAGGCCGTCCATAGAAGGGCGCGATTCTGCCTGATTGCTTGATATGAGGGTCAAACGCTGAGTCGCTCTCCTTGCGCCACCCCTGGGGTCAACATCACTCTCGGTCTCGCTCGCCACCCGCTGGAGCGCTGGAGCCTTCGCCTTGCTAGCACCCCAATGCTTCTCCGGAGAGCTAATGATTGGGGATAGTCCGCTCTCTGCTCGGGCGTCGTCTTCCAACAGTTTCTTCATATGGCGTTCCAGAGGACCGATGTTCTCATCCTGAGTGCTCAGCCTACGGTCGTGCTTCTTTCGTCTAGCGCTCATATCGTCGTCGCTTGAAGAAAGACCCGAGGAGCTACTTGAGCGGCCTCGAGAAATCCAGCCAAGTCGCTTTCCACGTTCGGGGCTATCTTCTCGGTGAGAGTGGAGGAAGTGACGCTTCTTGCGACCTCTGTGGCTTTCAGCTTCGCTGGAGTAGTTGGACCGAGGTTCTGAGAAGGTGCCGCCACCAGCCATTGAGCCTGCAGTGCTCACGCGCCGTCTGTCCATGCTAGGTCTAGTTTGATCCTTGCTCAGATGAGGGTCGATCACACTGGTTGAACGTGGCGAAGGGAAAATCCTGTTGCCATTTCTGTCTTCAATCAAACTCTTGTGACTGTCTTGCTCCAGCCACATCGCATCGGCAAAGAACTCGGTTGGTAAGGTGAACCAATCCATACGAGGCCGTTTCTGCCTTCCCAAAAGGATGCTCGGTTTCTTGCCACCCTCTTGCGGTTGTTCACTGCTGCCCCGGAACGTGGGATCCGGTATGAACGGAGGTAGAAGTACCTTGTCCTCTTGCCGATAGCTCTGCTGAGAAGCTGCTTGCTCCACATTGTCAACCCACAATTTCACACGGTCTATGTCTTCAAAATCGACGACATCGGGATGAAGTTGTCTTCGTTCGCGGCCTCGAAGCTTCCTGTTACGGATGAACTGCAGAGGATTGTACCGTCGGCCAAGGGGATCGGGACCTGTGCGTGAAAGGGTTTTTCTTAACTCTACGCTCGGGCTGCCAGGGGAACTGAACGCACTGTAAGTATAGCCAGCTTCACTATCGGGTTTAAGCGGCGGAAGCTTTTGTAGTAATCGGCGATACTCTGCTCCCAGCTCGACATAAGTCTTTGCTTTCTCTGCTCGGGACAGTGTTGCCGCTGTGAAAGTATAGCCATGCTGCGGTCCAAGACTGGTCTCCATGAGAGCGTTAGGACTTGGCATGGAGACATGTCGAGAGCCAGGTGTGCTCAACCGACCACCGGTAGGGGACATGTTGCGCGATATGCGCCGCTGTTGCTGCAGGTGCTGCTTGAGGCTTCCGCCAACGCCGTAGTCGTAGAAGCTCCCTTGCATGGGGGTGTTCGGCCCCATGCCTGAAGCGGTTCCTCTTCTACTGCGAGGCATCGATGGCGCGGCCAGTTGGCCATGGCCCAAATTCCGTCTCCTACTTTCGCTCAAATTAAGAGCCATGTTGATAATCTGCGCAGGGTCAATACCAGCATTTGCCGGCGACACCGCGGTTTCCCCATACTCGTTCGCGCCATCCATGTCAATCCCCAGCCCTGCCATGACTTGCGCCTTGGCCTGGCGATTCTCTGGAGTCCTTGCCCCGTGTTCCTCGGGCGCATGGCCGTTGCTGGAGGGGCCAACGTCCGTGTCGCCGCTGAGTGGACGGCTCCGGGAAGACGATCCCCTGCTGTAGGCTCTGCGGGAGTCGTCGTGAGACGAGGGGCTCTTGCTCATGTGCCGGCTTCCCGCCCGCTTTTCCGACTCCTCGGCGCGGGATTCCCGAGAGCGGCGGCGCGCGCTGGACCCGGGCAGAGCGGCATCCAGGAGGAAGCCGCCCGGTCTCCTGGGCAGGCGGCGCCTCTTGTCGCGCTCTCCCAAGTCGGCGCCCGACAGCCCCTGCGGTCTCGTGTCGCTGTTGTGCGCGGCGGCGGAGGGGGCGTCGACGCGGCCCAACAGCTTCCGCCTCTTGGTTGTGGTCGGGTCGGCATGATCGTGGCGGTGGGGATCGTGGGCGGAGTGCAGGGTGGTGGAGGAGGACTGCGAGGGCTGCGATGAGGTCGAGTGTCGAGGATCACTCGAGGGCGTGGAGAGGGCCGAGGCCATGTCGTCGTCGGGAGTCGTGCTACCGCAGATTCGCGGCAGGAAGGCGGACGCGCCAGGCGCACATATCTCGCGGGATTTTGCTGCTTCGAGCGGGGCTTCGGTCGCGGGGGAGTCGAGGAAGAGGAGAGGGAGGACGGGAGCGGCTCGAGGATGCGACAGGCGCAGCAGTAGTAATTGCGCGGAGGACAGAGCCTTGAGCACCACGTAGCTGGGGCGCTGGGTCGTGAGCGCGGGAGATGACGACGCTGCCCACCCACCCGGCAAATCAACCCGCCCCATGTGATGCGATCGCCGCTGCCTTATGACCCCAGTCCCCATCACAAAAAAAAATCACACGCAATCCCTGCACGCTGGTGGGTTTCGAAACACGTCCGCAGCCCAGGGACCTGCGACAGGCGCCACGCTCCACTCTGCCGTGCAACCCCACGGCTCGCAACGGCTCGCTGATCCTTCCGCCGCCCACGCCAAACATGTGCCCCATCACCCAACAACATGTCTCTGTTCGGCGGTCCGCTGCCGCCTCAGGCGCCCGCCAATCCCCGCGATGAGTCGCCCTACTTCCGTTCTTCGAGCATACCGCTGCCCTCCAGCCCTCCGCCCGTCCCGGACACCGATAGCGATGACGAGCGCAATGACGGCCAAACTCCAGCAGCCGACGACGAGGACGAGTCAGGCAGCGAGTATACCGACTCGGACAGCGAGAGCAATCGCCCCAGGTTTCACGGCAAATGGCAGACCTACCGCAGGTACATCCAGCCAGAGCGCGCCCTCACCGAGTCGCTGGCCAAGCTGCGCGCCGAGGACTTGAGCCTGCACCTCTACGACGTCCATGCCTTGAAGCGCCGCCTCCTCGCCGAAAAGGCTGCTAGGAAGGCCGAGAGCGGGGAGGCCGGGGTTGCTGCTGACGAAAGCGACGACGACGGGCAATGGAAGCCCGCGAGAATGTGGACGGCATGGCCGCTGGCGCCGGAGCAGGTCCCCAGGCCTTACGAGCGCTTCACTGTGCTACCTACGATTGATCCGGACGAGGAATTCACATTTCGCCGGCCTGGACACGAGCGGCAGAGGCCGATTCGGGACATCAAAGAGATTTTGGTGGGATTGGTACAAAAAAATGCGAGGGAGAAGTGGGACAAAAAAGAATGGGAGGACGACAAGGATCTAGAGGCTGAGGAGACACGTTCAACTTCACGCGGGAGCTCAGAGGAGATGGACGTTGATGGACAGGGGCCCAAACACGAAGCTAGTGCAAGCCGTGCAGCCACACCCACTGGTTTCCGCCGGGAATTCATCCTGGATGATGATCGGGCGTATGAAATCCTTGGATCAACCTCCCGCTCCATTGTGAGCAAATTGAACGACGTGCTCATGGGCGTCCATGATCGTGGCCGTGGTCGGGGCCCCGATAGGAAGCCTCGCAAAAGTAGCAAAACTGCAACTGACACAGAAACGTCTCGCTCTCGCAGTACGAAACGGCGAAAAACAGATCAAAGCGTGAGTGAGGGAGAACCCAAGGTCAAGCGCCGAAGAGGCAGACCACCAAAATCAGCCAGCCAAACTCCCGGACCCGATTCTACGCCCTACGTCACCGAAGGCGAGGAGACGTCGACTTCCACGAAGAAACGGGGACGAGGCCGTCCGAAAAAGTGGGAGAGACTCCCCGGAGAGTCGTACTACATGGTGAGGAAGCGTCTTGCGCAGCTCGCGGCTGATGGTCAGCTTCCGGACGCCACCGCAGGCAGCAATCCCCCAAGCCGAGCGCAAACCACCGAGCCCGAGCCCGATAGCTCCAGGCCTCCGACTCCGACCAATCTTTCCGCTTCGGCAGCTACTATGCTTGCGCGATCGCGGTCGATCAGCATATCCTCGGACCACAGCGACGGTATCGATTCGTGGAAACGTCCTGGTGGGAAAGCCCGGCCTCTGAAGGATTGGCGCGACATCCTTGGTAAGGCATCCTCGCTCGGTGGTTTTAACGAGGCCGTCATTGCTCGCGCAACTCAACGCTGTGCAGAGCTATTTGGGGAAGACTCAACGGTTCGAGCGGCGGCTAGCGGCACTGCTGTTGAAGAGTCGGTGGAAGAAACCCAGGCGGGTCACGATGGCGCAAGAGAAGAGCCTGTTGTTATTGAAGAGGATGTTGGAGAAGGACCTTCGACGCAAAGACCGCCCCAAGCTGAAACTGAACGTGGCAAAAAGCCTGCAAAGGCACCGGTTGCACATCCGCAGCATACTGACCCGCCACCGGGCGACACTGACGTGGCGGATGATGAGGATGGAGACGACGACAAGCCCTTCTGGGATAGGTCTAGTCTGGCATGTCCTCATCCCGATTGCGACAGACACAATGAGCCATACAAAACGCTCTGGCGGCTGCGGGAACATGTCAAAAAGAAGCACAAGTACACGCTTGATGCCCCCCGACACAACTCCAGAAAATGGAAGAGAGAAGTCGAGGCCATAGAAAAAGCCAAACGGAAAGAAAGGGACGATGGAAAAGCCAAGAGGAAAGGGAAGGAAAAACAGAAAGCGGAGTAAGTAAGTAGTGCCTAAGAGATTGCACAAGACAACCTGGCATTTCATCCCTGTCTAAGCACTTCAAAAGTCTTCCCTCCTTGTGCCATGTGTACTGTCCGTTCTGTCCTCCGCCCATTCCCCAGACAATCATCCCCTTGTTTCCCGCGAATCAATCTAGCCGCCAACCGCCCGCCTCGCCGCCGCCGCCCATGCGTTTACTCAAACTCTGAGTAAACGCGGGTAGACTCAAACCACCACCACCACCACCACCACCACCACAACCCTTTCACACACCACCTCCCGAATCCACCCCACACCCAACCCCGCCACCTCCCCGGCCAACCGTCAAGATGACATTGCACCACTGCCTCCTAACATTGGACGATCGATGAGTCAGCATGGACTCTGGGGGTCTGTGCCGT